>CADEHL010000764.1:7500-22500 GCA_902827135.1 Harpagifer antarcticus
ACCAGCAGCAGTATTTAGAAATCTATTCTTTGACACACAGGAAGCCACCCTGTATAGGATGCTGATGGTGTCACTCAGGCATCCTCCGTCTCTCTGCCAATCACAGGGCTGCACGGTGATGCTGGTTGAGGTGCGGGCCTGTGGTTGGGGGAGCAGACGGGGGAGGGCGGGAAGTTGTGACGTAGACACTGTTATATATATGTGAGGGAGTTAGAGTGAGTGTGAGGTTGAACCCACGAGCTGTTCCTGAACCTGTGATCATCTGTCAAGAAGAAGAGTTATTAAAGCCTAATAACTAGAAGCCTGTTTCCGAGTCCCTTTGCGATCGTTACAATACTTAGTTAAAGGTTATCATAATCCTCTTTCATGATTTAACAGCCTTAAATCACGCATGCCCAAAGTCCACATTATAATATGTTATTTATGGCCTGCTAGCAGTCAGCCTGAATACATCTGGAACATGTAAGCCTCTCTACGGGGTTACATGCCGTCATTTAAGCCCGTGGTATTTGCTGGTTTCAGTATTTCTTGGTAGGATCCGCGGTAAAACCCGGAGTGGATTGAGTTGCCTTCGTCTGTGGGTCTATGAACTGGATTGGACTCTTGTTGGGGATGTAACCGACTATATATCGACTCTTTTCACCACAAATTGCACACACACTGATATTATATGCCTTTCCCCTGAAGTATATCTGACCAAAATGGAAATTGATACGTGACTTTCTTTCTGTTTTAGATTATTATTTGTCGGACCTGATTCTGACACAACAGTCTAAGATATTCCATATGGTCTGTTCAATGTTATCTGCCTCCAGAAATAAGATAAGACACTGTCGCAGCAGCATAACAAATATGGCATTGCAATAAGAAGAAATGAAAAGAGTAGAAATAAAGAAATGTAAACATCTCAAAATAGAAATTAATTATAAAAGTAAACCGTGAAGAAAAAAATCAGAAAATGTTCAGTTTACACAATATAAAGCCGGATATCATTTACATTAAGTGTGTAAGGAATGGAATATAAAATATAAATGTACAATGTGTGTGTGTATGAAAGGCAGAATTGTGTTCTTGTTCACGCCAATGGCTTCGTGTGTTTATGTATTTCTATGTTACTGTTTAAAAAGGACTATATTCACATTCAAATCTGGCCCTCTTTGAAAAAGGTTTGGACACCCTGCCTTAACTCCTCAGAGCTAAATGTCTCCAGTTTTTGCGAGCAGATTGGATTTAAGAAGAAGAATTGTTCAATCTGTGGAACCATCTCTTAGTTTTATTTATTCTTATTAAGTCAGGTCTCTCCTCTCTTCTCGTGGACCGTATGAAAACAAAGGCTTCTGTACGCCTCGGGACTAAACAAATCCATTCAAACAGATCTTTAGAATAATCAGGTTGTGAGTAAAGAGCCAGACGTCCTAATGGTTCCATGAGTCTCAGATCACCACGAAGGTTTCCTGTGTGACTGGTTTCTGTCTGTGTGACTGGTTTCTGTCTGTGTGCAGGAGGAAGGACACTCGAGCTTCTACTGCGAGCTGTGTGACAAACAGTATGAGAGACACCAGCAGTACGACAACCACGTCAACTCCTACGACCACCACCACAGGCAGGTGAGTCCCACCTGAACCACTTCCTGTTAGTCAGAGAGGGAAGAGTGCACACCTCCTTTCCTCAGGTAGAAGTACACCTCCTTTCCTCAGGTAGAAGTACACACATCCTTTCCTCAGGTACAAGTACACACATCCTTTCCTCAGGTACAAGTACACACATCCTTTCCTCAGGTAGAAGTACACATCCTTTCCTCAGGTAGAAGTACACACATCCTTTCCTCAAGTAGAAGTACACACATCCTTTCCTCAAGTAGAAGTACACACATCCTTTCCTCAGGTAGAAGTACACATCCTTTACTCAAGTAGAAGTATACACATCCTTTCCTCAGGTAGAAGTACACACATCCTTTACTCAGGTAGAAGTACACATCCTTTACTCAAGTAGAAGTATACACATCCTTTCCTCAGGTACAAGTACACACATCCTTTACTCAAGTAGAAGTACACACATCCTTTCCTCAGGTAGAAGTACACATCCTTTCCTCAGGTAGAAGTACACATCCTTTCCTCAGGTAGAAGTACACATCCTTTCCTCAGGTAGAAGTACACACATCCTTTACTCAGGTAGAAGTACACACATCCTTTACTCAGGTAGAAGTACACATCCTTTCCTCAGGTAGAAGTACACACATCCTTTCCTCAGGTAGAAGTACACACATCCTTTACTCAAGTAGAAGTACACACATCCTTTACTCAAGGAGAAGTACAGATACTCGTGTTTAAAAATACTCTGGTGAAAGTAGAAGTACTGACTAAACTTCTTTACTCAAGTGAAAGTAAAGAGGCTTTGAAGTGTCCTTCAGTAGAAAGTACCCATAACTAGCAGCTGTTTTAAAGAGTACCTGACCTCCCTTTATATTAATAGAACAATAATGTCATTGTTAGCTAATGAATGTTTCCATGCTGAACAACGGCAACATGACAACGTTTCCATTGGTCCCTCTTCTTTAGAGAAGACCAGGAATGTTACGGTGTGTGTAGGAAGCAGGACCCAAATGCAGATTATAGTGCTAAAAATGACTCCTTTATTTCAAGGCTACATAATCACCAAGACAGAACAGAACACTCACCGCAGACCAGGTCATGACACAAGACGAACCGACAAAGACAGACAGAAAAAACAGAACTTAAATACACACAAGACTAATCACACAAACAAGACACAGGTGAGGAGGGAGGAGAAAACACAGGGACACCAGGTGAACACAATCGGGTAAATTAGACACACCAGGGAAACTGACAGGGAATCACAGACAGATTACAACAGGCAGGAAACGGGGGGTGAACACTTTACAAAATAAAACAGGAAACTAAAGACAGAAACAGACAGACAAAACATAACACGGACAGATCGTGACAGAACCCCCCCCTCAAGGGACGGATCCCAGACGTCCCTAAACCCCAAAAACAAAAATCCCACACAGTCCAGCAGGGTGGGTGAGGGGGTTCCGGAGGAGGGACGTATCCCTAGGCCACCAGGGTGGGTGGAGGGGGTCCGGAGGACGGGACTAAGCTGACCGCCCAGGGGCACAGCAGAGGACCAGGAAGGGGCCCGGGGCAAGGCAGAGTTCAAGGTGGGGGTCTCGGGCGGACGGGCCCGGGGGCAAGGCAGAGTCCATGGTGGGGAACTCGGGCGGACGACCCGGGGGCAAGGCAGAGTCCAAGGTGGGGGTCTCGGGCGGACGGCCCGGGGGCAAGGCAGAGTCCAAGGTGGGGGTCTCGGGCGGACGGCCCGGGGGCAAGGCAGAGTCCAAGGTGGGGGTCTCGGGCGGACGGCCCGGGGGCAAGGCAGAGTTCAAGGTGGGGGTCTCGGGCGGACGGCCCGGGGGCAAGGCAGAGTCCATGGTGGGGAACTCGGGCGGACGACCCGGGGCAAGGCAGAGTCCAAGGTGGGGGTCTCGGGCGGACGGCCCGGGGGGCAAGGCAGAGTCCAAGGTGGGGGTCTCGGGCGGACGGCCCGGGGGCAAGGCAGAGTCTAAGGTGGGGAACTCGGGCGGACGGCCCGGGGGCAAGGCAGAGTCCATAGTGGGGCGAAGGCCACAGCGGGCGAACTCAGGGGGCCGAGCATGAGGGCGAAGACCAGACAACTCCGGAGGCCGGGCAGGACCCGGTGTCGGCCGGACAGGAACCGGAGCCGGCGGGACAGGCTTCGGCAGGATCCCCCACGGAAGAGGACCAGGAGTTGGCAGGACCCCCAGCAGGAGAGTGGACGACGGGACCTCCAACGAGACAGGACAAAGGGTTGGCAGGACCCCCGGCAGGGGAGTAGACGACGGGACCTCCAACGAGACAGGACAAAGGGTTGGCATGACCCCCGGCAGGAGAGTAGTCGGCGGGGCCTCCAACGGGACAGGACACAGGGTTGGCAGGACCCCCGGCAGGAGAGTAGTCGGCGGGGCCTCCAACAGCACAGGACATAGGATTGGCAGGACCCCCGGCAGGAGCGTAGTCGGCGGGACCTCCAACGGGACAGGACATGGGGTTGGCAGGACCCCCGGCAGGAGAGTAGTCGGCGGGGCCTCCAACGGGACAGGACAAAGAGTTGGCAGGACCCCCGGTAGGAGACTAGTCTGCGGGACCTCCAACTGGACAAGACATGGGGTTGGCAGGACCCCCGGCAGAGGGCTAGTCTGCGGGACCTCCAACTGGACAAGACATGGGGTTGGCAGGACCCCCGGCAGAGGGCTAGTCTGCGGGACCTCCAACTGGACAGGACATGGGGTTGGCAGGACCCCCGGCAGGAGACTAGTCTGCGGGACCTCCAACTGGACAAGACATGGGGTTGGCAGGACCCCCGGCAGAGGGCTAGTCTGCGGGACCTCCAACTGGACAAGACATGGGGTTGGCAGGACCCCCGGCAGAGGGCTAGTCTGCGGGACCTCCAACTGGACAGGACATGGGGTTGGCAGGACCCCCGGCAGAGGGCTAGTCTGCGGGACCTCCAACTGGACAAGACATGGGGTTGGCAGGACCCCCGGCAGAGGGCTAGTCTGCGGGACCTCCAACTGGACAGGACATGGGGTTGGCAGGACCCCCGGCAGAGGGCTAGTCTGCGGGACCTCCAACTGGACAGGACATGGGGTTGGCAGGACCCCCAGCGGAACCTCCAACGGTACAGGACATGGGGTTGGCAGGACCCCCGGCAGAAGACTAGTCTGCGGGACCTCCAACTGGACATGAGTAGGGGCTTGAGTGGGGACTCGAGAGAGGGCTTGAGAGGGAACTTGAGAGGAAACTGGAGAGTGGACTCGAGAAGGAACTCGAGAGTTGACTCGAGAGGTAACTCGAGAGGGGACCTGAGAGGGGACTTGAGAGGGAACTCGAGAGGAGACCTGAGGGGAAACTTGAGAGGTGACTCGAGAGGACACTGGAGAGTTGACTTGGGAGGTGACTCGAGAGGACACTGGAGAGTTGACTTGAGAGATGACTCGAGAGGACACTGGAGAGTTGACTTGAGAAGGAACTCGAGAGGTGACTCGAGAGGTAACTCGAGAGGGGACCTGAGAGGGGACTTGAGAGGGAACTCGAGAGGAGACCTGAGGGGAAACTTGAGAGGTGACTCGAGAGGACACTGGAGAGTTGACTTGAGAGGGGACACGAGAAAAGACTCGAGAGGGGACCTGAGAGGGGACTTGAGAGGGAACTCGAGAGGAGACCTGAGGGGAAACTAGAGAGGTGACTCGAGAGGACACTGGAGAGTTGACTTGGGAGGTGACTCGAGAGGACACTGGAGAGTTGACTTGAGAGGGGACACGAGAAAAGACTCGAGAGGGGACCTGAGAGGGGACCTGAGAAGGAACTCGAGAGGTGACTCGAGAGGTAACTCGAGAGGGGACCTGAGAGGGGACTTGAGAGGGAACTCGAGAGGAGACCTGAGGGGAAACTTGAGAGGTGACTCGAGAGGACACTGGAGAGTTGACTTGAGAGGGAACTCGAGAGGTGACTCGAGAGGTAACTCGAGAGGGGACCTGTGAGGGGACTTGAGAGGGAACTCGAGAGGAGACCTGAGGGGAAACTTGAGAGGGGACTCGGGTAGGAACTTGAGAGGTGACTCGAGAGGGGACTTGAGAAGGGACTCGAGAGAGGGCTTGAGAGGGAACTCGAGAGGAAACTGGAGAGGGGACCTGAGAGGGGACTTGAGAAGTGTCTGGAGGGGAAACTTGAGAGAGTTGGTTTGCCAACAGAACACGGGGTGCTGGAGTCGGCCGGTACGCCGACAGGACACGAGGAGCTGGCGTCGGCCGGTACGCCGACAGGACACGGGGAGCTGGTGTTGGCTGGGGAGCCAACAAGAGACGAGGTGCTGGAGTCGGCCGGTACGCCGACAGGACACGGGGAGCTGGAGTTGGCTGGGGAGCCAACAGGAGACGAGGTGCTGGAGTCGGCCGGTACGCCGACAGGACACGGGGAGCTGGTGTTGGCTGGGGAGCCAACAAGAGACGAGGTGCTGGAGTCGGCCGGTATGCCGACAGGACTCGGGGAGCTGGCGTTGGCCGGTAAGCCAGTCCTGGAGCCGAAACTGGAGTCGCGACCAGGGGTACTGGAGCCGGTACTGGAGCCAGAACCATGGCTGCTGGGGCCGGAACTGTTACCGGAACCATGGCTGCTAGGGCTCGGGCTAACCTGGCCTTGCGACGACTCCTTTTAGCAGCCGCCTGAATACTCCGTGGACCTCCATAAGCCAGACGAGTACCCGAGAATCGGCCCCACGGATCCTGGACAGGAGCAGGAAATGGGGAAGAAGCCGGGGCTGACTCCAGACGGAACCCACCAAGGCGTATGGTGCCAGGTTGGGAATCGGGAGGTAGGGAGCTAGCCTGCCAGGGGCTAACAGGCCGGGAAACAGGTTTGACCTCAACGCTACCAAAAAAGTCCTCCACGGACTCGGGTAGTAACTCTCTTAACCAGGGCCTTGAGGTTACTTCTTGGCGTGCCTTAGAAATAATTGACTGCCTCTCTTTACTACTGGAGGCATATCGAAAGTCATTCTTCAAGCATGTTAAATTGTACGTGACCTCGTACAAGCTGTCTGCTGGGTCCATTGTTGGTCGGTTCGTAATGTTACGGTGTGTGTAGGAAGCAGGACCCAAATGCAGATTATAGTGCTAAAAATGACTCCTTTATTTCAAGGCTACATAATCACCAAGACAGAACAGAACACTCACCGCAGACCAGGTCATGACACAAGACGAACCGACAAAGACAGACAGAAAAAACAGAACTTAAATACACACAAGACTAATCACACAAACAAGACACAGGTGAGGAGGGAGGAGAAAACACAGGGACACCAGGTGAACACAATCGGGTAAATTAGACACACCAGGGAAACTGACAGGGAATCACAGACAGATTACAACAGGCAGGAAACGGGGGGTGAACACTTTACAAAATAAAACAGGAAACTAAAGACAGAAACAGACAGACAAAACATAACACGGACAGATCGTGACAAGGAAGTGATGGATACACGGATCGTGTTCAAATCAATAGGCACGCGATGACTCTAAAGAATAATGATCACGCATCAAACACACATTCAGACTAAAGGAACCAGCTGTTTGGAAAATGAGAGAAGTAGAAAGTACAGGTATTTGAGTTCAACATGTAAGAAGTAGAAAGTACAGGTATTTGAGTTCAACATGTAAGAAGTAGAAAGTACAGGTATTTGAGTTCAACATGTAAGAAGTAGAAAGTACAGGTATTTGAGTTCAACATGTAAGAAGTAGAAAGTACAGGTATTTGGGTTCAACATGTAAGAAGTAGAAAGTACAGGTATTTGAGTTCAACATGTGAGAAGTAGAAAGTACAGGTATTTGAGTTCAACATGTAAGAAGTAGAAAGTACAGGTATTTGAGTTCAACATGTAAGAAGTAGAAAGTACAGGTATTTGAGTTCAACATGTGAGAAGTAGAAAGTACAGGTATTTGAGTTCAACATGTGAGAAGTAGAAAGTACAGGTATTTGGGTTCAACATGTGAGAAGTAGAAAGTACAGGTATTTGGGTTCAACATGTAAGAAGTAGAAAGTACAGGTATTTGAGTTCAACATGTAAGAAGTAGAAAGTACAGGTATTTGGGTTCAACATGTAAGAAGTAGAAAGTACAGGTATTTGGGTTCAACATGTAAGAAGTAGAAAGTACAGGTATTTGAGTTCAACATGTGAGAAGTAGAAATACAGGTATTTGAGTTCAACGTGTGAGAAGTAGAAAGTACAGGTATTTGGGTTCAACATGGAAGAAGTAGAAAGTACAGGTATTTGAGTTCAACATGTAAGAAGTAGAAAGTACAGGTATTTGAGTTCAACATGTGAGAAGTAGAAATACAGGTATTTGAGTTCAACATGTAAGAAGTAGAAAGTACAGGTATTTGGGTTCAACATGTAAGAAGTAGAAAGTACAGGTATTTGAGTTCAACATGTAAGAAGTAGAAAGTACAAGTATTTGAGTTCAACATGTGAGAAGTAGAAAGTACAGGTATTTGAGTTCAACATGTGAGAAGTAGAAAGTACAGGTATTTGTGTTCAACATGTAAGAAGTAGAAAGTACAGGTATTTGAGTTCAACATGTGAGAAGTAGAAAGTACAGGTATTTGAGTTCAACATGTAAGAAGTAGAAAGTACAGGTATTTGAGTTCAACATGTAAGAAGTAGAAAGTACAGGTATTTGGGTTCAACATGTGAGAAGTAGAAAGTACAGGTATTTGAGTTCAACATGTAAGAAGTAGAAAGTACAGGTATTTGAGTTCAACATGTGAGAAGTAGAAAGTACAGGTATTTGGGTTCAACATGTAAGAAGTAGAAAGTACAGGTATTTGAGTTCAACATGTAAGAAGTAGAAAGTACAGGTATTTGGGTTCAACATGTGAGAAGTAGAAAGTACAGGTATTTGGGTTCAACATGTAAGAAGTAGAAAGTACAGGTATTTGAGTTCAACATGTGAGAAGTAGAAAGTACAGGTATTTGAGTTCAACATGTAAGAAGTAGAAAGTACAGGTATTTGGGTTCAACATGTAAGAAGTAGAAAGTACAGGTATTTGGGTTCAACATGTGAGAAGTAGAAAGTACAGGTATTTGGGTTCAACATGTAAGAAGTAGAAAGTACAGGTATTTGAGTTCAACATGTGAGAAGTAGAAAGTACAGGTATTTGAGTTCAACATGTAAGAAGTAGAAAGTACAGGTATTTGGGTTCAACATGTAAGAAGTAGAAAGTACAGGTATTTGGGTTCAACATGTGAGAAGTAGAAAGTACAGGTATTTGGGTTCAACATGTAAGAAGTAGAAAGTACAGGTATTTGAGTTCAACATGTAAGAAGTAGAAAGTACAGGTATTTGGGTTCAACATGTGAGAAGTAGAAAGTACAGATATTTGGGTTCAACATGTAAGAAGTAGAAAGTACAGGTATTTGTGTTCAACATGTAAGAAGTAGAAAGTACAGGTATTTGAGTTCAACATGAGAGAAGTAGAAAGTACAGGTATTTGAGTTCAACATGCAAGAAGTAGAAAGTACAGGTATTTGAGTTCAACATGTAAGAAGTAGAAAGTACAAGTATTTGAGTTCAACATGAGAGAAGTAGAAAGTACAGGTATTTGGGTTCAACATGTAAGAAGTAGAAAGTACAGGTATTTGTGTTCAACATGTAAGAAGTGGAAAGTACAGGTATTTGTGTTCAACATGTAAGAAGTGGAAAGTACAGGTATTTGTGTTCAACATGTAAGAAGTGGAAAGTACAGGTATTTGGGTTCAACATGTAAGAAGTAGAAAGTACAGGTATTTGAGTTCAACATGTAAGAAGTAGAAAGTACAGGTATTTGAGTTCAACATGTGAGAAGTAGAAAGTACAGGTATTTGAGTTCAACATGTGAGAAGTGGAAAGTACAGGTATTTGAGTTCAACATGTAAGAAGTAGAAAGTACAGGTATTTGAGTTCAACATGTAAGAAGTAGAAAGTACAGGTATTTGGGTTCAACATGTAAGAAGTAGAAAGTACAGGTATTTGGGTTCAACATGTAAGAAGTAGAAAGTACAGGTATTTGAGTTCAAAATGTAAGAAGTAGAAAGTACAGGTATTTGAGTTCAAAATGTAAGAAGCCAAAGTAAAAAGTGGTCAGAAAAATAAGTAGTGGAGTAAAGTACTGATACCAGAAACATGTACTTAGTACAGTAACGAAGAATTTGTACTCCACTACTTCCCACCTCTGAGGTATATTTACTCTAGTAAACTGAAGTACACTTTTGACCATAACTCTACTACACAACCACATCAACTCCTACGACCACCACCTCAGGCAGGTGAGTCACACCTGAACCACCACGCACTACTCTGATTTATCCAGTTAGACAGCCACAGGTGGAGAGCAAACAAGTGTGTACTCAAGAAATGTACTAAAGTACACTTTGAGTCTCTTTTATTTGTATTTACTTGCACTATTTTAACTATTGTATCTGTTTTATTGTGTTGCACTGTTGGAGGAGCCTGTGACCTCAGATTTCCATTGATATATCTACACTGTTGCTATGTACACAGGACAATAAAAGCCTTGAAAAAGCTTATCGGTGGTGACGTGAAGTCATGTGACCGTGCTGTAGTTCCTTTATAGCCCAACATTAGCCTCCTTTAGCTTAGCGGTGGTGACGTGAAGTCATGTGACCGTGCTGTAGTTCCTTTATAGCCCAACATTAGCCTCCTTTAGCTTAGCGGTGGTGACGTGAAGTCATGTGACCGTGCTGTAGTTCCTTTATAGCCCAACATTAGCCTCCTTTAGCTTAGCGGTGGTGACGTGAAGTCATGTGACCGTGCTGTAGTTCCTTTATAGCCCATCATTAGCCTCCTTTAGCTTAGCGTTGGTGACGTGAAGTCATGTGACCGTGCTGTAGTTCCTTTATAGCCCAACATTAGCCTCCTTTAGCTTAGCGGTGGTGACGTGAAGTCATGTGACCGTGCTGTAGTTCCTTTATAGCCCAACATTAGCCTCCTTTAGCTTAGCGGTGGTGACGTGAAGTCATGTGACCGTGCTGTAGTTCCTTTATAGCCCAACGTTAGCCTCCTTTAGCTTAGCGGTGGTGACGTGAAGTCATGTGAACCTGCTGTAGTTCCTTTATAGCCCAACATTAGCCACCTTTAGCTTAGCGGTGGTGACGTGAAGTCATGTGACCGTGCTGTAGTTCCTTCATAGCCCAACATTAGCCACCTTTAGCTTAGCGGTGGTGATGTGAAGTCATGTGACCGTGCTGTAGTTGCTTTATAGCCCAACATTAGCCTCCTTTAGCTTAGCGGTGGTGACGTGAAGTCATGTGACCGTGCTGTAGTTCCTTTATAGCCCAACTTCAGGAACTTAAACTACATTTTGATCCCTTGTACTTTAATTTAAGTAAGATTGTTAAAGCAGGACGTTTCCCTCTAACAGAGTATTACTAATTGAACAGAGGTTACAGATCTGAACACTTCCTCCTCCTCCTCCTCTTCCTCCTCTTCCTCCCAGATGAAGGTCATGGATGTATTTCCGTCCCTCCACCAGCACTCTGCTCTGGTTTCTGTTACACACTCTGCGGTCGCCAGAATCACAGAAACACCCAAACAACATCAGCTCTCATGACTGCAAACTTCTACAGATTGATTTTATGTCAGGAGAAGTTTTCAGATTCCGTGTGTCTGCACTCTCTGAGGATATCAGTCGTGCTGATCAATGGGTTTAGGAAATAAAGACGATCCTTATAACTGCAGAATTTACCTGAGCATTTACCAGCTATCTCATCATCATCACCCAGTGAAGCTTGTTTGTACATTAATAGCTACACTGTAGTAACACTGGTATGTTGGCAAAGCTTCAATGGTGCGACTCTGCCAAAGCGTAAACAACTATACGCTTAAAATTAGTCAAGTCGGAAATTAACAATAAAAACGTTCCACGCCGTACAATGCTATATAAAACACAGACAGAACAAGAGACATGAAATAATCTAATTATTCTATTGTAGATATCTGATGACGTCTTTGTTCTTGAGGGCAGAGGTAATTTAATCAATCATCTCTTCAGGATCATGTTGTTTCACTCCTATCAATAAAACATATATTAATACCAGATATCTTTGGCATCCTTCCAGGTAGAAATCAATACTGCATGTTCAGTAATTATATAATGACACAGATTATCAATAATTGGCGTGTGTGGGAGAGTAGGGATTTTAGCTTCTGTAGACCATTTACATGCACTAAAACCAATGGATCACACACGTTCATGTGCATTTTAACCATCTGGAGCTCGTTTTTCCTATTGTCCTGACACAACAGGAATGCAGCCAGGGACGTGCACAGACTTTTGGAGGGGCTATTGCTCTAAACTGGAAAAAGCCCCCCCCCCCCTCCCCCCCGGAAAAACAACAGAAGACCTTTGGAAAATTCGAACTTGTTTTTAATGTAAAAGGTTCATAAAATAAAAACACAACACCGTCATTGCAAGTGACACTCAGTTGACTTTTATGTCCAAATGCTCAGTTCGTTATTCCGGCACATTTTTAGTTTTGCGGTCCAAATATCTAATGTTAGTAACTATTAAAGAAAACATGGGGACAATTCTGTTCCAATGTAGTTTGACCTTTGTAACTGCTGTGCAGACATACTGATAACATAGGGCTTCTAACTAATTACCTTAAATAAACTCACGAATGAAACCAGTTCAATATTCTTATTCTTATCATTCTTTATGAGCGCGGTGACGGTAAGGAATCTACTGACTTATTTATTTAGTATTCCGTAACTTAATAACAGAGATGGTCAAACTGAAGTAGAGACATGGCAGAAATCCTACAATGAAGCGGGACAGTGAAGTGTCCGGCAGTGGCTCAGTCAGTAGGGGCTTTCAAATCAAATCAAGTTTTATTTATAAAGCACATTTATAAAGGATGCTTGGTGGAGCCAAAGTGCTGAACATATAATAACACTAGCCTACAGTAGAGACACTTTACAGCTAATACAACAGCACAGACCCTCTGTCCTTAGACCCTCTGTCCTCAGACCCTCTGTCCTTAGACCCTCTGTCCTCAGACCCTCTGTCCTTAGACCCTCTGTCCTTAGACCCTCTGTCCTTAGACCCTCTGTCCTTAGACCCTCTGTCCTCAGACCCTCTGTCCTCAGACCCTCTGTCCTTAGACCCTCTGTCCTTAGACCCTCTGTCCTCAGACCCTCTGTCCTTAGACCCTCTGTCCTCAGACCCTCTGTCCTTAGACCCTCTGTCCTCAGACCCTCTGTCCTTAGACCCTCTGTCCTCAGACCCTCTGTCCTTAGACCCTCTGTCCTTAGACCCTCTGTCCTCAGACCCTCTGTCCTTAGACCCTCTGTCCTCAGACCCTCTGTCCTCAGACCCTCTGTCCTCAGACCCTCTGTCCTTAGACCCTCTGTCCTCAGACCCTCTGTCCTCAGACCCTCTGTCCTTAGACCCTCTGTCCTCAGACCCTCTGTCCTCAGACCCTCTGTCCTCAGACCCTCTGTCCTTAGACCCTCTGTCCTTAGACCCTCTGTCCTTAGACCCTCTGTCCTTAGACCCTCACATCGCACAAGGAAACACTTCCGGAGAAACCCACAGTTTAAGGGAATATGGGAGAACCCTCAGGGAGAGCAACAGAGGAGGGATCCCTCTCCCAGGACGGACAGACGTGCAATAGATGCCGTGTGTAAATCCAAGAGATAATACATTTTACAGCAGATAGACCGAGTGTTAGGAAATGCATGTGTCTGTAATGAGAAGATGAATCCACGAGGATGTCAGCTACAATCCTGTGGGAGCCATCAGGGCCGGACTGGGACAATAAGTCAGGCCGGGAATTATACACCCAGCCAGGCCACTACCAGTTCTTTGTGCCATTTTGCTGGATTTATTTGTCAATATTTACAGCGTTGCTGCCCGTAGTGATAGCCCTCTAGTCTAGTTGAAATCTACTACCCAATAATAAACATATGGACATGGGTTACTATTTAAAAATGTCAGATCTATTTAGGAACCTATCTATGTGAACATATTTTAAGTGGGGGTGGACCTCAAATCCTCTAGGGGGGCCCGGGGGCATGCTCCCCCGGTAAGATTATTTTCTTTAAATGTTGGACTTAAATGCATCAATCTGGTGCACTTTGAGGGGGAAATAAAGAGACTACATATGAAACAGAACTGTATACATTTAAATAATCATAAAATCATAAGAACATGGCCATAACCAATAACATCTCATATCCAATATGAAAACACATTGAAACTTATTTATTTATTTGTTTTTGGTTCATTTATAGTTGTGAGTGTGTCTGTGCTCCTGAACCAGCCTCTCTTGTCTCCCCCCTCTCCCCCCTCTCCTCTTCTCCCCCCTGCTCCTCTTTGAGGCAGCAGCAAAGACTAGTTTTAGCTATCAACACGTTTTAAAAGTTTATCTTACCTTTTTTCCCTAGTTAACATTTTATTTTTATTATTCATGCATATTTTACTAATCACTCCCCCTTCAAATGGAAATATGTGTTCACATAAATGGTGACCAAACCGTTTGAGACCCACTGAGATCTTAGACTAAGTTAACTATCTAGATTCTAAACACTCAGAGGGTCCTTTACCTCACCTGAGCTGTAGTTATCTCTCAGTCTGACAGCAGAGGACTCTCCTCCACCTTGTTGTTGAAATAGCTCCTTATATCCATTAGCGCAGCTAGCTAGCACCAGATGCTAACAACAACAATACACCATCGGGAAACCTCCCGGTCCTCCCGATGACCAGTCCGGGCCTGGAGCCATCAGGGAAGCAGCATGACGAGACCCAAGGCAGGACCGCAGAGACAGGTTCAGCCACGACCCGAAGCTTTGACTGGGAGCTGTAGGGTCACCGGTTCAAGTCCCCGATCAGACCTAAATATGGAGTGTGGGCTGCTACTTGGAGAGGTCCCAGTTCACCTCCTGCCCTGCTGTGTTGCCACCGGACACCACCCCCCCCCCCCCCACTCCCATTGCTCCCCGGGCGCTGTACAATAGCTGCCCAGCTCCTGGTACTCGGATGGGTTCAATGCAGTCGCCAAATGTCACTACGGCAGAAATCCTACAATGAAGCGGGACAGTGTTCTCTTGTGAGAGGGCGATCAAGAGAAGAGAGAGAGGGTGAGGGAGGAAGACACAGAAAGACAGAAGCACAATAACAAGTATATTTAGGTGTGTTCTTTGTATATAACCGACGGTGTCAAGAGGAAGCCCCCTGGTGTGTCCCCTATACAGGCAGTGGTGTGATCACCAGAGCCACATGAGGCCGGAGGGCTTTCCTTTGCTTCCAGCTGTCGGATTGTAAACAAAGTCACGTGAGGGGGGGCAGAGGACAGCGCTGCCGAGGTGTGTTTCCCGCAGCGAGGGGCAGGTCAGACAAAGAACAT
>CADEHL010000765.1:0-21381 GCA_902827135.1 Harpagifer antarcticus
AAGTTGCACCAATAAGTATTCATTTAATCTAAGATTCGTTCTGATCAGAATTTAGAAAAACGATTTAAAAAATACTTTAATCCAGAACTAAAGTACGCAGTTCCCTGTTGCACAATTAAAAACACATTTCCTTTAGTAAATCCAAGTGTATTGATCCTAACCAACATGACTTGATGACATTATGCACCGGTTCACTGTCCTCTCTGTCCTCTGCAGCTGGATCACGACCTGAAGCACGCTCACGAGCTGAGACAAGCTGCGTTCAAACTCTACGCCTCGCTGGGCTCCAACGACGAGGACATCCGCAAGAAGGTGAGCTTTCCTCAGGTGTATTTTTCTGTTTGGATATAGAATCGTGAGCATACATATTTATATTCTTATCCACCTCTTCTCTTTTCTCTCGTCCTCAGATCACAGAGACGGAGAACATGATGGACCGGATAGTCAGCGGCCTATCAGAGTCCAGCATTAAAGTCCGTTTGGCCGCCGTCAGGTGCATACAAAGTATTTTTGTCCCATCTCCACAAAGCATTTACAGATTAGTTCCTGCAGATCTGTTAAAGACATTGAACTTCAAATAAACATCTCTTCAAAGCAATCTTTCAAAAATACTTAAATATCTTAAAACATGGCAAGCAGGATTTTATGAATCCATTTGTATTACCTTGTATTGTAATACCTCAAGTATAATCTATATAAAGATATACAGATTCAACATTTCATATTTTTTACTATTTAAGCTTGTTTTCTGTTGGTATATCTCTTTGTGGATATTATAAATGAGGTATTTACCCTAAATTATCTATTTAATATTAAAAAAAACGTTCAATTAATGAATTACAATGACATAAAATCCTAATGATACTTTTACAAAGTGCTATGACGTTAAATATTCCCTGTCTTTGTCCGTTTGTATTTCTTTCCCAGGTGTCTTCACAGTCTGTCGCGGTCGGTGCAGCAGCTGAGGACGAGCTTCCATGACCATGCGGTGTGGAAACCCCTCATGAAGGTCAGTGGAGTGGATGTATAGGTTACATTTCAGTACTGCAATACTACCTGGTACAAGTGTTTGTCAACAGCTTTCAAATCCAAACGGCTCCACCTGTTAAGAATCTGCTCAAAGATTGTTGGTCACCCTGTCAGAGACTTTCTGACTCGGCATACCATAATAGCCTGAGAGGCTGCCCAACAACATCATCTGAGACCCAAAGCATGTTCTAACAGAGAATATGAACTGCTACCATCTAATGGAGATTCAATAAAGTCAGACTGAAGCATCCTTTGTGCTCCGGTCTGTCCTCTCAGTGAACACAGAGCTGAGTCCAGATCAAAGGCAGCTTTTCTCTCACTGATCGTGCTGCTATGTTAAATGTTAGTTTCCCATGTGTTGTGTCTTGATATGTGTCTGTTGATGTTACACATGGAGCTGCTGTGATGCAAGGAGCATTTCAGACTTGATCTGACCATTAAAGTATTATCGAATCGCATTTGTATACTCCTATAAACACATAGTGAGTGAGATGTTGTGTTGTGTTGTGTGTAGCTGCTGCAGAACGCTCCGGATGAAGTCCTGGTCATGGCCTCCTCAACACTATGCAATCTACTGCTGGAGTTCTCCCCCAGCAAAGAGGTACGTTCTATATCTGTAGTCAGAGGTGGGAAGTAGCGGAGTACAAATACTTTGTTACTGTACTTAAGTACATGTTTCTGGTATCAGCACTTTAGTCCACTACTTATTTTTCTGACGACTTTTTACTTTCTACTTCTTACATGTTGAACACAAATACCTGTACTTTCTACTTCTTACATGTTGAACCCAAATACCTGTACTTTCTACTTCTTACATGTTGAACACAAATACCTGTACTTTCTACTTCTCACATGTTGAACCCAAATACCTGTACTTTCTACTTCTCACATGTTGAACCCAAATACCTGTACTTTCTACTTCTCACATGTTGAACCCAAATACCTGTACTTTCTACTTCTTACATGTTGAACCCAAATACCTGTACTTTCTACTTCTTACATGTTGAACCCAAATACCTGTACTTTCTACTTCTTACATGTTGAACCCAAATACCTGTACTTTCTACTTCTCACATGTTGAACCCAAATACCTGTACTTTCTACTTCTCACATGTTGAACCCAAATACCTGTACTTTCTACTTCTTACATGTTGAACCCAAATACCTGTACTTTCTACTTCTTACATGTTGAACCCAAATACCTGTACTTTCTACTTCTTACATGTTGAACCCAAATACCTGTACTTTCTACTTCTTACATGTTGAACTCAAATACCTGTACTTTCTACTTCTTACATGTTGAACTCAAATACCTGTACTTTCTACTTCTTACATGTTGAACTCAAATACCTGTACTTTCTACTTCTTACATGTTGAACCCAAATACCTGTACTTTCTACTTCTTACATGTTGAACCCAAATACCTGTACTTTCTACTTCTTACATGTTGAACCCAAATACCTGTACTTTCTACTTCTTACATGTTGAACTCAAATACCTGTACTTTCTACTTCTTACATGTTGAACTCAAATACCTGTACTTTCTACTTCTTACATGTTGAACTCAAATACCTGTACTTTCTACTTCTCTCATTTCCCAAACAGCTGGTTCCTTTAGTCTGAATGTGTGTTTGATGCGTGATCATTATTCTTTAGAGTCATTGCGTGCCTATTGATTTGAACACGATCCGTGTATCCATCATTTCCTGGTCTTCTCTAAAGAAGAGGGACCAATGGAAACGTTGTCATGTTGCCGTTGTTCAGCATGGAAACATTCATTAGCTAACAATGACATTATTGTTCTATTAATATAAAGGGAGGTCAGGTACTCTTTAAAGCAGCTGCTAGTTATGGGTACTTTTTACTGAAGTACACTTCAAAGCCTCTTTACTTTAACTTGAGTAAAGAAGTTTAGTCAGTACTTCAACTTTCACCAGAGTATTTTGAAACATGAGTATCTGTACTTCTACTTGAGTAAAGCATGCGTGTACTTTTGCCATCTCTGACTAGTTCTTTTGATCATTTTACTTTACTCAACTTTAGTAAAATAGTCGATGTTTCGTATATATCTCTTACGGTCCGCTGTAACCTCAAGAAGATGCCGTTGTTGGTCGATTTAAAATCATGATTTGATGTTTAATATGAAGACCATTTGCTTCTGTGATGCAGCCCATCCTGGAGTCGGGGGTGATTGAGTTGCTCTGCACTCTGACGCAGAGCGACAGTCCTGCTCTGAGGGTCAATGGGATCTGGGCTTTAATGGTAAGAAAAGGATTTAACTATGTTTACACTTGTTCTTACAACCATCCTCTTTTTTCGTCATTTTCCTCTCTTTTCAATGAATATCCTCTCCACTTGCCCCGTGTTAATTAAATCTCTCTCTCATCTCATCTGCAAACAACTTGAGCAACAGTGTTGTGTTTTGAGCTGCGGGACTTTTATATATAAATGAATGTACCTTACGTTGAAGCCCTTGTCAAAAGAGTTCACAAAATAAATTCAAGAAATATGAGAAATCTACTGAAAAAATAAATGTAATTAATTAATTTTAGGCGCCGTTCATGACACCGTACAGTTAAAGCAGATCCATCTTACATGTTCACACAGTGGCTCATACTGCCAGATGTCTTTAGTACTGAACTCGGTTTGTTTGTGTGTGTGTGTGTGTGTGTGTGTGTGTGTGTGTAGAACATGGCGTTCCAGGCGGATCAGAAGGTGAAGATGGAGATCGTCCGGTGTTTGGGAACAGAACAGTTGTTCCGGCTGCTATCGGACCCCGACAGCAACGTGCTGATGAAGACCCTCGGGCTGCTGAGGAACCTGCTGTCAACACGCCCAGTAAGACACACACACACACACACACACAATAAGACATACACACACACACACACACACACACACACACACACACACAATAAGACATACACACACACACAATAAGACGACATACACATACACACACAGTAAGACACACACACACCCAGTAAGAGACACACAGAAAGAGACACACACACACACCCAGTAAGAGACACGCACACACCCAGTAAGAGACACGCACACACCCAGTAAGAGACACATACGCCCAGTAAGAGACACATACGCCCAGTAAGAGACACACACACACACACACCCAGTAAGAGACACGCACACAGTAAGAGACACACACACACACACCCAGTAAGAGACACGCACACGCCCAGTAAGAGACACACACACACGCCCAGTAAGAGACACACACCCAGTAAGAGACACGCACACACCCAGTAAGAGACACACACACGCCCAGTAAGAGACACACACGCCCAGTAAGAGACACACACGCCCAGTAAGAGACACACACACACAGTAAGAGACACACACACGCCCAGTAAGAGACACACACACACACCAAGAGACACGCACACACACCAAGAGACACCCACACACCCAGTAAGAGACACACACACACGCCTAGTAAGAGACACACGCACCCAGTAAGAGACACACACACACATGCCCAGTAAGAGACACACGCCCAGTAAGAGACACACACACACAGTAAGAGACACACACACACATGCCCAGTAAGAGACACACGCCCAGTAAGAGACACACACACCCAGAAAGAGACACACACACACCCAGTAAGAGACACACACACACCCAGTAAGAGAGAGACACACACACACACACAGTAAGAGACACACACACACCCAGTAAGAGACACACACACCCAGTAAGAGATACACACACACCCAGTAAGAGACACACACACGCCCAGTAAGAGACAAACACACACACACACAGTAAGAGACACACACACACACACACACACACTAAGAGACACACACACACACACCCAGTAAGAGACACACACACACCCAGTAAGAGACACACCCACACACACCCAGTAAGACACACACACACACACTTCTAGTAAGAGACACACACATGCCCAGTAAGAGACACACGCGCCCAGTAAGAGACACACACACACACACGCCCAGTATGAGACACACACACACGTCCAGTAAGAGACACACGCGCCCAGTAAGAGACACACACACACACGCCCAGTAAGAGACACACACACACACCCCCAGTAAGAGACACACGTGCCCAGTAAGAGACACACACACACACACACCCAGTAAGAGACACACACACACACACACACACACACACACACACACACACACACCCCCAGTAAGAGACACACGTGCCCAGTAAGAGACACACACACACACACACCCAGTAAGAGACACACACACACGTCCAGTAAGAGACACACACGCCCAGTAAGAGACACACACACACACACACCCAGTAAGAGACACACACACCCAGTAAGACACACACACACACACACAGTAAGAGAGACACACACCCACAGTAAGAGAGACACACACACACACACACACACACCCAGTAAGAGACACACACACCCAGTAAGAGACACACACACACACACAGTAAGAGAGACACACACACACACACACCCAGTAAGAGACACACACACACACCCAGTAAGAGACACACACACACCCACAGTAAGAGAGACACACACCCACAGTAAGAGAGACACACACACACACCCAGTAAGAGACACACACACCCACAGTAAGAGAGACACACCCACACCCAGTAAGAGACACACACACCCAGTAAGAGACACACACACACACAGTAAGAGAGACACACACACACACACCCAGTAAGAGACACACACACACACACCCAGTAAGAGACACACACACACACACACCCAGTAAGAGAGACACACACACACACACAGTAAGAGAGACACACACCCACAGTAAGAGAGACACACACACACACACACCCAGTAAGAGAGACACACACACAGTAAGAGAGACACACACACACCCAGTAAGAGACACACACACACACACCCAGTAAGAGACACACGCACACACACCCAGTAAGAGACACACACACACACACCCAGTAAGAGACACACACACACACACACGATCAGAGACTTATTAGTACAATGCATTAGTGATGGAATATTAGCCGTACTTATCTGCAGCACATTTCTGGGGGAAATATCAGGAACATCTTTCTAGTGATATCGTGGTGTGTTCAAACACGGAGAGGTACTGCTTTGATTTGATAAGGTCTATTGCTCTTGGGTTACAGCGCAGTAAAGGAAGCCCTGGGACAAAAGTGAGACATTTTAATTCTGCTGATCCATTTTCTTAGGTCTTTCTCTCCTGGGTTAACGACTTGTAATATAACAGGTGAGAATGTTCGTTGATGTAATTCTAGCTACACGAGGCTGAACGTCCGACAAGACACTTTCGATCAGGTGTCAAAATGACATAAGAATATTTTTGTTTTCACATTTGTCTCTCAGGGCTTCTTTCAAAACCCCGAAATCCTTTGTTACTCGTCCACATGATAATTTCCCTATTTTTTTTTATTTTACTGTACGAGGTATCCTATTATTTATGCATGGAGACACTTTGCTCAAAGTTATTAAGAAAGATATGTCCTCTCTTCGATGCAGTACAAATATTTATGTATCTTAAAGGTCACCTATCATGCTATCTTTAGGCAACAGCATATGTCTCAGATATATAAAAATCACGTCTATGAAGTGTTTTGCTCAAAATACCAAACAGATCTCCCATTCTAGCCATGCCTCATATCCCTCTATTTCACTTACTGTTTCAAAAGTGCTGATAAAAAAGAAATTGATAAAATAAAGAGGAGGGGTCTGAGCTCATGCGGGACCCGGCAGCTACCGTCTAAACTAAATGCTGCCGTGATGAAACGCCATATCATGGATTATCAAGGATCTGAAACAGTCTGGAGCTCAAAGGCTTTCTCTCTTGCCGGTTATACCACAAGGTGACTTCCTTTTTACTTCCTGCTTCTTCACACACATGCTCTCCAGTACAGGTTAGCTCTGAGTGTTAGCGATGCTAATGTAAACACCGACCATATTACGTCCAGAACAGTCGGGCATTGTTTCTGATAGCGACGTTTCTGATTGGGCCGTGAGTCCACATTTCAGATATTACGTCATATCGGACGCAAATCTGGATCAGCTCCGTTGTTCCCCGTTTTTAGAGATTTGGGTACGGAGGAAAAGAGAGGGTTTTATGTTCTGATGCTGCGTGAGTTCCCGACACACCGGGGACACATTGTGATGTATAGAAGACATCACAAAGCGCATTTTGCATGATAGGTCCCCTTTAAGATAATACCAAATTATTCCAGCATATTTTAATACCATTTTAAGAGTCCATTCATGATTAACTGGGATAATATCCTGAATGGCAATTATTTTACCCTGGATAATCATGACATGAACTCCTCAGATCGTCCAGTGGCGAGTGCTGAGTTTGCATACATCCTTCAGAGATGTTGCCTACATGCCTGCATACTGAATCTCTCCTGCTTCCTCTCTTGATTCGCCAGCACATCGACCAGATCATGAGTTCTCACGGGAAGCAGATCCTGCAGGCGGTGACCCTCATCCTGGAGGCGGAGCACAGTGTGGAGGTCAAAGAGCAGGTAAGCGCTCATCCCCTTCATGCTTACAAGTGCTTTTCATTCAGTATGTATGATTTTAAAAAAGCTGCACATTTTAACATTCTGCAGAGTCTTTATTCATCTGCAGTGGTGGCTGTAGACATGGGAGGACATCAGTGAGAATCAGTTGGCAATTAAGAGTGTTCAGAACAGTCTATATACAAGTAATTGGAATATTGATATATGGATGTTCTTTCAAAACGTCTTTTAACAGACTTAAGGCTTGTGGGATGAAACTGTCTTTGTTTTGCATCACAACAAAATACATGTTGGTCACTGATTTTATTTCCTGCCAGACGCTGTGCATCCTCGCCAACATCGCAGACGGCAACACAGCCAAGGAAACCCTCATGACCAATGACGACATGCTGCAGAAAATCAAATACTACATGGTACTTTTTATAAGCTCTACTGTAGCTGTTAGGAAAGTCTCCCTGGTCCCCGGCTTGAGCTTCAACCTCAGGATCCATGTGTCTATGGTCCTCTCCAGAAGGAGTCATCACATACAGAGACTAGTTCCTGAGCAGTGTCCTTCACATGCTGATATCCAAGAGAGGGAGTCACACAGTCACAAGATGGAGGAATAGAAAGCAGTATTCAATGTTTACTTCAGATTAGCTCCACGTCAGAAATGAGCATGCTTGATGTCTCTCTCCATAGAGGCTGAATCATCATGTTAATCACATAGCTATCATCTGCCTCAAACAGTCCAGATGCTCTTCTCGGTAATCACACATCCTGTGATGCACACAGCTACAGTTGGGATACCTTTGTTATCATGCTACTCTCATATTGAAATCTCCAATATCAACGTAAGAGCTTGTGCCTCCTCGGGGGGTGCTAACACTTAACCATAAACGTTATCGTTTACTTTCTCCGTCTTTATATGTAGATATTACTTTTCTCCGTTAATCTCCGTCACGTTGTTTCCATAGCAACAACAACTTCCTATCAACAGCGCTACCTCTCCTTCAAAATAAAAGCATGTCCATAAACAGGAAGCCAAATTACACTTAAGACATATACAACTGCAACGAAAGGAACAAACACAACGCGATATCCTTTTCAATTTCAAAGAACACAAATTGGGTTAATAACTATCAAACAACAATACTGTAGAATAACAAAATGAATGCCGTGAATACACCAAAACACACGTGTTGAAGCGGTTCGCTGCTGGTTACTACGCCCCCCCACCCCCCGCGCGGGCCGAATATTCGCTGCCGATTACTACAGAATATCCGGAGCCCGAAAAATGGTATTCGGGACAGCCCTAATTGGAAGAGGACATTCAGTATTGTCCCAACAGTAGCTCATCCATGCGATCAGACGCTGGTGTTGCTGCAGCATGCATACTGATTCTCTGAATGGGAATCGGATCATGCCGGATGATGTATCTGAACACTACTCTGTGTTTTAGTAGTTAGACTTCTTGTTGATGCTTTTCCCTCCCTTGTAATTGTTGTTCTTCTGCTGTTCCTGCAGGGCCATTCGAATGTGAAACTGCAGCTCGCCGCCACCTTCTGCATCTCCAACCTGATCTGGAACGAGGAGGACGGTAAGCTCGGACTCATGGGTTTAGCACTGGTAGCACTTTATAATAACCCCTTGTAAATAAATGGTGAATTGAGAGTTAATAATAATCATTTTACTGCCAAGAACCAATAAAAAGGTTATTTATAATGTATACTAATACTGATTTATGCTATAATTAAATTGTTTACTAGTTTGTTATGTGAACTAGTTATATCATAGCTGTTAAAAGACAAGATATTGAATGAATATTTAAACATATCTGGTCCATGTGTCAATGTATTTTAATTTTTTTATTATTACAAATAATGTTTTAATTGCACATTTTTATTATATTATTTAAAATGTGTAATGTGTGCAACAATAAACTGTTTAAATAACACATATTAAAGCATTTCTATTAAATATTTAACTTGATAAATTAGCATTTCACTATTTGCTAATGGTACCAAATCAGTTAAACATCTTTTAAATGATGGTTTATAAGTTCACAGCAGCTGTCTCATATGTTGAAATTGTTGATCTGAATCCCTGTTACCGCAGAGAATCATCCTGGACTCTAGGGGGCGCTGTGCTAAGCCACCTTAGCTCCAATGCTAATGTTGCTAGCAGCAGAACGCCATGTTTCAGAGTTTCAATTTAAGGCCTTTTTGTTATTTGTTATTGCTGGAAAATCAGAAACTCAAGTAATTGTTTTTCATCTTTCAGTTCAAGCAGTGGTCAGCAGCGATTGTTCCCCAAAAGGTCAGCACAGCTCAGGTTTAACACATTTTAACTTCTTTTAGAGCAAAAGTGACATCTGTTAAAGCCCGCGTCACACTGTCCAGACATTGACACCAGATGGATAAAGGAAATGTTCAAATTCGGCTCTGATCGTAGCAACATCGGGCATCTTAAGCCATCGTATGACCGCCGGTGGAGTTTCTCAGGCTCCGGCAGCAACTTCGTGAGCGGTGGCAAAATCTTTGGCATGCCAAAAAATTGCAGAAGGACCTTGAGAAGGTTCATTTTCGTGTTGAATTCGTGTGTCCATTTTGCCCTTCGTAAGGCCAGCATGAGGACATAGATGAGAGTAACACATGCGTCACTTCCGGACAAAAATGACGGCTCCGCCCACTTTTGGGGGAAAACAAAGCTGTCATTTGAATGGCGGTCAATTCAAATTCTGAAGTTTTTGCCAATCCGATCAGAAATGTAAGAAAACCGTGGATTTTCTGATCTTCAAAGAGCCCGATTACGACGGCCAGTCAGGCTAACAATTACATTCAATCATTGGAAATCGACGATCGGGCTCGATATATGGTTAAATATAGCAGTTGGCGATCGATGTCCATAGATGAGAGTAACGTCTACGTCACTTTACGGCCCCGCCCACTTTTGGGGGAAAGCAACGCTGTCATTTGAATGGCGATCGAGCCTGAAGCCACAGAGCTCCTTTGTTCTTAGAGGAAATTCAGAAACACTGAACTCTGGATTTGTTTTAATGTTTGAGGTGCAGTAAACGACACAGCAGCTTTTTGGAATGATAAAACTATTATTTTCCGCCTCGCTCATGAGAGTAACAGCTGGCGAAAATTACAGCCTCGCCTACTGATTTTAATTCAACCATATATCGAGCCCGATCGTCAATTTCCAATGATTTAATGTAATTGTTTGCCTGTCTGGCCATCGTGATCGGACTCTTTGAAGATCCACAAATCCACGGTTTTCTTACATTTCTGATCGGATTGGCAAAAACTTCAGAATTTGTATTGCCATTCAAATGCCAGTGTTGTTTCCCCCCAAAAGTGGGCGATGCCGTAATTTCGTCTTCGTCTGATCATCGGTGCCATCGGGCTTGTGTTCTGTGAAACTGAAAAGGATATTAAATAGTTGTTGTTACTTTCGTTGCAGTTGTATGTCTTGAATGTAATTTAGGTTAACTTCCTGTTTTATTTAGATGCTTTTATTTTGAAGGCGAGTTTAAGCTTTTGACAGGAAGTTGTTGTTGCTATGGAAACAACATGACGGAGAAAACTTAATATCTTCTACATATAAAGACGGAGAAAGTAAAGAACGTAGTACTTTAACATTGTTTTTGTTACTTTCGTTGCAGTTGTATGTCTTGAATGTAATTTAGGTTAACTTCCTGTTTTATTTAGATGCTTTTATTTTGAAGGCGAGTTTAAGCTTTTGACAGGAAGTTGTTGTTGCTATGGAAACAACATGACGGAGAAAACTTAATATCTTCTACATATAAAGACGGAGAAAATAAAGAACGTAGTACTTTAACATTGTTTTTTGTTACTTTCGTGGCAGTTGTATGTCTTAAATTCGTGTGTGGTTTGGGGCCATCTTCGTGCGAAATTCACAATTCCATATTCGTGTGTCCATCTGGTGTCAATTTCGGGACAGTGTGACAGGGGCTTTATGAACAAGAACATTTAGACTATACTGCAATGAATGCTTAGTGATTAACAAAGCCATTTATGCCTTTTTAATTGAATGTCTTTTATGTGTCTCTTATGTGTTTCAGGTTCTCAGGAGCGTCAGGATAAACTGAGAGAGATGGGCTTTGTCGACATTCTGCACAAACTCACCCAGGCCTCGGACCCCAACCTCTGTGACAGGTGGGCCAGGAGAGCAACATCAAGACAGTTATCAAAGCCATAGTTTGTCTTTTTACAAAATGGGGTTGTACAGTATGTATGGAGATACTTTGCAGTCAGTGTATTACCTTCGGCCAATAGAGCGGTGCAGGGATGACGTATTTACCCGGAAGTAAGCTGCGCATGGGTTCCCTCGACAAAAAAGCAACGGGATTTCTCCGTAGGATTTTGGAAAATACCTCCAAATAAGGTCTGTGGAGAAAGAACCTGTTTGATAAATGCACGTTTGTTCAGCCGGATAATCTCCACATGTCTACCCTACTTTTTAAATGTTCGAATCATAAATCTAAAGGCCAGAAGCTAAATGCTAACGTTATGCTGTAAAGGAACTACAACCGAGTCCAGCAGCACGACTTCAACGTCACGCCACCTTCAGATCCATATTCAAACACACAGATTCTAAATGGTTGAAGCGTTTGTTTGAACAGTCTGCAGGAGGCAGGGACTTGCTTTCAAGCAGAACAGGGCTTAGAGGAGTGTTTACGTGTTCGGCGTAATGACGTACAACGGCCTGGACAACTTCTGTAGTTCTATTACTTTCAAATTCTTGCGTTCTCCATTCTTACCTACCCTACCTTTTTAAGTACAGTAACAAAGTATTTGTACTCCACTGCTTCCCCCCTCTGCTTTTTAATAACTGGTCTGAGTGTGTCCCTCTCTCTCAGGGCGAAGACGGCGATGCAGCAGTACCTCGCGTGACCACAGGGGGCAGAGATCCTCCACTGCCAGCCTCACTAACAATCGTCGGGAGGAAACCGGCCATCGGCTCTTTTTGTTTCAGTTTTTGCACAAAGACACCTTTTGTGGACCTGTGGCTGGCCTCCCCCCCCCCTCCCTCTCCCCCCTCCCCCCACACCACCACCACCTCACTCCAGACCTCACCTCGGAGACTCTGTGGTTGTTGGGAGATTAACGGTTAGGAGGGGTTTGCTTGTTTGTTTTCTTTCAACAAAGTGAAGTGATATTTTTCCTTTGGGGACTGTGTGAGTTGTGGTTGCCGAGCGACAGCCTGTCGGACTCCTTACGACGGAGACTGTGCTCTGAGAGAAATGGACTACGAGGTTTTTGAGCACGGCTGTCGGACAGCAAAGCTTCCCGGTTTTATTTCCTTTTTAATTAATATTACTATTAATAATAATGTTTCCTTCAGGCGCCGCAAGCAAGGACACATTTGGAAAAATACAGACTTGCCTATTTTGGAATTTTGGGTGTTTTTTTCATTTTTTTGTGGATACATACCTCGTAAATATATAAATATATATAAATATAAACATAAATATATATTTTTGGATTTGTATTTTCCCCTGTTTTGTTTCCATTCATGCTCTCTGAACCCTGGCAGTGAATCCACTGCAGTCTGATTATGGAAATGACTTTGAAAGTGGATTTTTTTGAGGTAAATAAGGAAATGTGATTCTCCTTGAATTTCTGTTTTTGATTTTCTCACCGTTGCGGTTCTGCGTGTCGCCCGGCACTTCTGTCCAACATCCTTATAGTCCCAATGGGAAATGTAGATCCAGAGAGCTCACTCTGACCTGCCCGGTTACTAACTAACAGGCATGAGTTCACACAGCAGAGATAAGAGGGTTCATGTGTCCTCACTGCTCTGTTTAACAATGTCAGCCTCTCTTCTGTGTGTGTTTGTCAAAAGGGATCTCTCTCTCCTCTGAAGTGTTTTGGAGAAGCGAGGACAGAGTGGATGTAAGGCACGTCCACAGCAGCAAGTGCTTCATTTCTCCCTCTCATTATATACTTTCCTCTCCCATCAGGATCCTTCTAGACTGTTCCCTGACATTTCAATCCTTACTGAAACTCTGATAGAATGAATGTTACCATTGAAAATATATGCAGACTTGAAGAAGGATCTCCTCTTGTGTTGTGTCTTATTTCTTCTTCTCTGATAAATGTCTAAAATGCTGTGTGTGTGTGTTTACATGTGAAGTGTGTGTAGTAGGCTACTAGCTTAAACCTCAGTCTAAAGCAGGGGTCGGCAACCCCCTGGCGCGGCACCGTAACCAGTGGCACACGTGGAATAAGTGTGCAAAATATTAAAATGTGATTTTCCGATCCTGAACGAGGCCGCCGCCAGAGCGCGTCTCCCCGTTACCTGCAGGAAGCCATGCACGCAGCGCAGCCCCGCGCTCTTTATCTCCAGGTGACTTTCTGCCGCTTTCCTCCGTGGTGTGGATCGTTTCACCACAGAGAGGAAAGCACTTCACTAACTGCAGTTCCCATAAGGAGCTGTACAAATGCCGCAGTTTTTGCGTGGCTGTGTTTAGTTGAAAGCCCAGTGGCGATCTGCTCATCTCTCATCGAAATAGCATGCTACAAAGGGCGGACTGGCCATCTGTGTGTTCTGGAGACTCACAGAACGGACCATCGCCCTTATTATTATGCCGTTTGTTTGTTAAATTCGGCATCAAGTAAGTTGCGCTGACCGGTCCACACAGGTCCACACACTGCTTCCCCGCAGCACTCCATATCAAAAAGGTTGCCGACCCCTGGTCTAAAGCATACATATACATATACAGTACTCTGTGCCTAATGTATTTCCACTGTGAGGAAGTCACAGGTTAACACAAGTTTCTCGGCAACATATTAACACAGAGGCCCCATTACGTTTTCTTGTTCTTTATACAGGTGTTCGTGCAAACCCAAACATCCCTCCAGTGGAAGTTTCTCTCCAGGAAAGAAAACACTTGAAAGTTGTTTCACGATATGTTTTACTTTGGTTCTCTGTCATCGTGAGGCAGTGCAAGCATCGGTGATTAGAGTCAATGAAATCAAATCAAAGATAATCCAAAAGATAGTATGTAAAGAAAGTGCAATTAAAAACAAAATGCAGATATTTATATAAGCATATAAAGTCGTAGAATAAGTCAAATGTCCAATACAAATAAGTCGGTAGCACTTTACAATAAGACTACCCTTATAAAGGGTTCACGAATAGTTTGTAATTCATTAATCACTTTATAAATCATTAATAAGCTTTTTATAAGACATGAGATAAACAGGGCAACTGTGACCGGGTGCTTGCCAAATAGTGAGCCCGCATGTATCTGTACTGCTAAGCCTTATAATGGCAACCTAGCTTACTTCGTCTCCTTCATCAGCCAGCATCCTTGGTATCTGTTGCTCACCGAGTTGATTCTCGCTAAGTAGCCAATATAAGGCTTAGTCATCTTGCCAAATAGCTTGTGTTGATGTATGAAAACTATGTTAGAACTGGTTTATAAATGGTTCTTAATGATCTTTACAACCTAATTATAACCCTTAATGAATCCTTTATAAGGGTAGTCTTAAAGGGAATTAGGCCTGGGAAGTCCTTCATGTTGATGTTTGAGAAGGTGTGGAAACCTTTCGAAAGCACTCATAATTGGGACACCCCTCCAGAGCAGCATTAGGAGCTGTTAACGGAGAAAGACGAGGATAATGTTTCCTCTGAGAGCAGCACAAAAACCAGACGTCTTACAAAACAACACTTCTTTATTTGAACAGTATGTAATCCTGGCAAAGTGTGTATGTAACAGCAGTCTTTAATTATTCAAACATCTGAAAGCCAACAGCCTCCAACAGGGCGGGGCATCCATCCGTCAGCTCCCGTCAGCCCTCACTCCTCCGCCCCCCACCCCCCCCCCCCCCCCCCCCACAGCTCAAAAGCAGGCACATTCCTCATGCAAAAAAAATCTGGGACATGCACTTTAAAACCCCTTTAGTGTACCCAAAGACAAAAACACCCACCCCCCAAAACCCCAGAGTCCGGCTTTGTGTTTCAGTTTCAAGAATCCAGGTCCTTTGCACCCGTTACAGAAAATAGAAACCAGAAATATGACTGTCTATACTACAAGTAACCGTATGGTGCACAAAGCAAATAAACAAACCCCTGTAGTGATGCATCCTGGGTATTGTAGTTCTGAGGGTTTAAGTGGTGTGTGTGTGTGTGTGTGTGTGTGTGTGTGTGTGTAGTGTGTGTGTGTGTGTAACGGGGACGTGTGTGTGTCTCTAACTGTGTGTGTGTGTGTGTCTCTAACTGTATGTGTGTCTCTTACTGGGCGTGTGTGTGTCCTCTAACATGTGTGTGTGGTGGTCTCTACTCGGGGCGTGTGTGTGTCCTCTAACTGTGTGTTGGTGGTTCCTCTAACTGTGTGTGTGTCTCTAACTGTGGTGTGGTGCTCTTACTGAGCGTGGTGTGTGTCTCTAACTGTGGGTGGTGGTGCTCTAACTGTGTGTGTGTCTCTTACTGGGCGTGTGTGTGTCTCCTAACTGGTGTGGTGTCTCTTTACTGGGCGTGTGTGTCTCTTATGGGCATGTGTGTGTCTCTTACTGGGCGTGTGTGTCTTACTGGGTGTGTGTGTGTGTCTCTTACTGGGTGTGTGTGTCTTACTGGGCGTGTGTGTCTCTAACTGTGTGTGTGTGTCTCTAACTGTGTGTGTGTCTCTTACTGGGCGTGTGTGTGTCTCTAACTGTGTGTGTGTCTCTTACTGGGCGTGTGTGTGTCTCTAACTGTGTGTGTGTGTCTCTAACTGTGTGTGTGTCTCTTACTGGGCGTGTGTGTGTCTCTAACTGTGTGTGTGTGTCTCTAACTGTGTGTGTGTCTCTAACTGTGTGTGTGTCTCTTACTGGGCGTGTGTGTGTGTCTCTAACTGTGTGTGTGTGTCTCTAACTGGTGTGTGTCTCTTACTGGGCGTGTGTGTGTCTCTAACTGTGTGTGTGTCTCTTACTGGGCGTGTGTGTCTCTTACTGGGCATGTGTGTGTCTCTTACTGGGGTGTGTGTGTCTTACTGGGTGTGTGTGTGTGTCTCTTACTGGGTGTGTGTGTCTTACTGGGCGTGTGTGTGTCTCTAACTGGGCGTGTGTCTCTAACTGTGGTGTGTTGTCTCTAACTGTGTGTGTGTCTCTTACTGGGCGTGTGTGTGTCTCTAACTGTGTGTGTGTGTCTCTTACTGGGCGTGTGTGTCTCTTACTGGGCATGTGTGTGTCTCTTACTGGGCGTGTGTGTGTCTTACTGGGTGTGTGTGTGTGTCTCTTACTGGGTGTGTTTGGTGTCTTACTGGGCGTGTGTGTGTCTCAAACTGGGCGTGTGTGTCTCTAACTGTGTGTGTGTGTCTCTAACTATGTGGTGTGGTGTGTCTCTAACTGTGTAAGTGGTCTCACTTACCTGGGCGTGTGTGTCTCTTAGCTGGGTGTGTGTGTGTCTTACTGGGCGTGTGTGTCTCTAACTGTGTGTGTGTGTCTCTAACTGTGTGTGTGTGTGTCTCTAACTATGTGTGTGTGTGTCTCTAACTGTGTGTGTGTCTCTAACTATGTGTGTGTCTCTTACTGGGCGCGTGTGTGTCTCTTACTGGGCGTGTGTGTGTCTCTAACTGTGTGTGTGTGTCTCTTACTGGGCGTGTGTGTCTCTTACTGGGCATGTGTGTGTCTCTTACTGGGCATGTGTGTGTCTTACTGGGTGTGTGTGTGTGTCTCTTACTGGGTGTGTGTGTCTTACTGGGCGTGTGTGTGTCTCTAACTGGGTGTGTGTGTCTCTAACTGTGTGTGTGTGTCTCTAACTGTGTGTGTGTCTCTTACTGGGCGTGTGTGTCTCTAACTGTGTGTGTGTGTCTCTAACTGTGTGTGTGTCTCTTACTGGGCGTGTGTGTGTCTCTAACTGTGTGTGTGTCTCTTACTGGGCGTGTGTGTGTCTCTAACTGTGTGTGTGTCTCTAACTGTGTGTGTGTGTCTCTTACTGGGCGTGTGTGTCTCTAACTGTGTGTGTGTGTCTCTAACTGTGTGTGTGTCTCTTACTGGGCGTGTGTGTGTCTCTAACTGTGTGTGTGTGTCTCTTACTGGGCGTGTGTGTCTCTTACTGGGCATGTGTGTGTCTCTTACTGGGCGTGTGTGTGTCTTACTGGGTGTGTGTGTGTGTCTCTTACTGGGTGTGTGTGTCTTACTGGGCGTGTGTGTGTCTCTAACTGGGCGTGTGTGTCTCTAACTGTGTGTGTGTGTCTCTAACTATGTGTGTGTGTGTCTCTAACTGTGTAAGTGTCTCTTACTGGGCGCGTGTGTGTCTCTTACTGGGTGTGTGTGTCTTACTGGGCGTGTGTGTCTCTAACTGTGTGTGTGTGTCTCTAACTGTGTGTGTGTGTGTCTCTAACTATGTGTGTGTGTGTCTCTAACTGTGTGTGTGTCTCTAACTATGTGTGTGTCTCTTACTGGGCGCGTGTGTGTCTCTTACTGGGCATGTGTGTGTCTCTAACTGTGTGTGTGTGTCTCTTACTGGGCGTGTGTGTCTCTTACTGGGCATGTGTGTGTCTCTTACTGGGCGTGTGTGTGTCTTACTGGGTGTGTGTGTGTGTCTCTTACTGGGTGTGTGTGTCTTACTGGGCGTGTGTGTGTCTCTAACTGGGCGTGTGTGTCTCTAACTGTGTGTGTGTGTCTCTAACTGTGTGTGTGTCTCTTACTGGGCGTGTGTGTGTCTCTAACTGTGTGTGTGTCTCTAACTGTGTGTGTGTCTCTAACTGTGTGTGTGTCTCTTACTGGGCGCGTGTGTGTCTCTTACTGGGCGTGTGTGTGTCTCTAACTGTGTGTGTGTGTCTCTTACTGGGCGTGTGTGTCTCTTACTGGGGCATGTGTGTGTCTCTTACTGGGCGTGTGTGTGTCTTACTGGGTGTGTGTGTGTGTCTCTTACTGGGTGTGTGTGTCTTACTGGGCGTGTGTGTGTCTCTAACTGGGCGTGTGTGTCTCTAACTGTGTGTGTGTGTCTCTAACTGTGTGTGTGTGTGTCTCTAACTATGTGTGTGCGTGTCTCTAACTGTGTGTGTGTCTCTTACTGGGCGCGTGTGTGTCTCTTACTGGGTGTGTGTGTCTTACTGGGCGTGTGTGTCTCTAACTGTGTGTGTGTGTCTCTAACTGTGTGTGTGTGTGTCTCTAACTGTGTGTGTGTGTCTCTAACTGTATGTGTGTCTCTTACTGGGCGTGTGTGTCTCTTACTGGGCATGTGTGTGTCTCTTACTGGGCGTGTGTGTGTCTTACTGTGTGTGTGTGTGTGTCTCTTACTGTGTGTGTGTCTCTTACTGGGTGTGTGTGTCTTACTGGGCGTGTGTGTGTCTCTAACTGGGCGTGTGTGTCTCTAACTGTGTGTGTGTGTCTCTAACTGTGTGTGTGTGTGTCTCTAACTATGTGTGTGCGTGTCTCTAACTGTGTGTGTGTCTCTTACTGGGCGCGTGTGTGTCTCTTACTGGGTGTGTGTCTCTTACTGGGCGCGTGTGTGTCTCTTACTGGGCGTGTGTGTGTGTGCTACATAACAATCGGGAAGGTAGACCTTTCTCTCCTAGAAATACTATAATATTTCCTCGTCATCAATAAAAATAAATAAATTCACAGCCTGAATAAATAGATAAATATCATGTTCGGTAAAGGTGAGTTAGGGAGGTCAAGTGTTCTCTGTAGATGGCTTTCCGTGTTAAATTTGATCCGGATGCTAACCAGGAAAAGGACTTCAGGGAACTTTAATGCAGAGAAGGCACGAATGGCTGGATGGCTAAAGCTCAGGAGTGATGTGAGTCTGCTGTACGATCTGAGAGGAGGCTTGTAAACAGTAGAGGAGGTGGGAGACAGTTAGACACGGGGGCTGCTCATGACTTGTCTTTGGCACACCCAGCACGCTTCAGGTCTCAAACAGAAGCACGAATGCTCCGACGTTTCACTCGAAAGTGTACTTTAAACTTCTTTAACAGACAAAATGTGGATGTTTTTTGGAGTGTGTGACTGACAAGATGGTTGGGTTTGAAGTGTTTTCCTCCACCATCCTAGAGGCAGATTTCTAATTTGAAATGCAAAAAATAATGGGATTAATGAAGCGAACTGGCTCTGAAAGGTGAGTTTACATTCCCAGTCCCAGTGTGGGGATTATCTGACGTGTCCCCACTGAGATATGTGTTGGTAGTCACTGCGTTTTAAGAAGATAAATTATATAATCCGCTAAACTTCACTTTAAAACATGACTTTTGGTCAATGTGTGTATGTGGGACGGTTGCTAATGCTAATGCTACTGAAGTGTTGATACTATAAGACATTGTGCGCTGTTCTGTGATCAGTGTAGAAATGAAAAAGTCCTTCACACTGATTGGCTGACGGCTGCAGGCTTTATGTATCCGCCTTGCAGGTGTTTCTATTTCCTGTGTGTGCTGTAAGCATTTCCTGTTTGACAAATCACTTCCTGTGTGTCCTGTAAGCATTTCCTGTCTGACAAATCACTTCCTGTGTGTGCTGTAAGCATTTCCTGTCCGACAAATCACTTCCTGTGTGTCCTGTAAGCATTTCCTGTCTGACAAACCACTTCCTGTGTGTCCTGTAAGCATTTCCTGTCTGACAAATCACTTCCTGTGTGTGCTGTAAGCATTTCCTGTCTGACAAATCACTTCCTGTGTGTGCTGTAAGCATTTCCTGTCCGACAAACCACTTCCTGTGTGTGCTGTAAGCATTTCCTGTTTGACAAATCACTTCCTGTGTGTGCTGTAAGCATTTCCTGTCTGACAAATCACTTCCTGTGTGTGCTGTAAGCATTTCCTGTCCGACAAATCACTTCCTGTGTGTGCTGTAAGCATTTCCTGTCCGACAAATCACTTCGTGTGTCCTGTAAGCATTCCATCACTTCCTGTGTGTCCTGTAAGCATTTCATCACTTCCTGTGTGTCCTGTAAGTATTCCATCACTTCCTGTGTGTCCTGTAAGCATTTCATCACTTCCTGTGTGCACTGTAAGTATTTCATCACTTCCTGTGTGTCCTGTAAGCATTTCCTGTCTGAAAAATCACTTCCTGTGTGTGATTTCAGTCACTTTCCCTGATCTGATCTCAGTTCTGCTACTTAGTTTCCTTTTCAGTCAGTTTTAACAGTTAATAACGCCGGCTCCTCTTCATCGATGAAGCTGATGTGCTCTGTGGAGTTCCTCCCCTCCTCCCCCACCTGTCTCCCCCACATCTCCTGCATCTCCAGCTCCTGTGGGGGGGGTTTGGTCAGCTGTGAGTTGCACCAAGGGGGGATGATGTCTCCCTGCTTTCTCCTAACAAAGTCCAGAGACATGGGCCGAGAGGCGGAGACCGTGGAGTGGTCGCCTGGAGAGGATGTGAGGGAGGGGGGTGCAGAACAGTGGGAGTATGCTGGGCGAGGAGGGGGGGTGTCCTGGGAGGGAGGAGGAGGTAGGAGGCATGGGGAGAAAGAGGGTGAGGAGCAAAGAGACATGGAGAAGGAGAGGGAAAGTGAAGGGGAAGGAGGCTGGTCCTGCAGAAAGGGGAGATAGATCCCGTTAGCAGGGGAGGGAGGGAGGGGGAGAGGACCCTCAGGGAGGACTAAAGGACCCTCAGGGAGTCCTTCCTCAAGGGAGGGAGGGTTGGGGTTGGCGCTTTTAAGTTTTGGAGACAAATGAAGCCTTTTTGGTGAAGGGGGAGTCGGTAAGAGGCATCCTGGCAAATCCACCCCCTCGATGTCTCCCCCGTCCAACAGGGAGTGAGAGTCTGGTCTCGGTGAGGAAGAAGAAGATAGGGGAGGCGGGACCAAGCAGGTGCTCGTTGATAATTGGCTGGCGCTGCTGCTGGGAGGCGGGGTTAGATTTGGCATCATGGTCATCAGGATTGGAGGAGGGATTGTTGG
>CADEHL010000766.1:0-23644 GCA_902827135.1 Harpagifer antarcticus
AGCCTACGGACACCACGAGGCCTGTCTGTCAGACATGTTTCAGATCCCTGCAGACCAAGGCTAACACATCAAACTTGGCTAAGCACCCGCCGACCGGCATCCAGAGCTGTTTAAAGAACTTAAAGACAGACAGGTTAGGGAATGTGAGAGATAACATTACATGATGCTCAGCCCTCACATCTAAGCCAGTGTAATTTATTTAGTGACAAACGAACGTTTTCGTAGTTTGACGAGGCAAGTAATGGCAATGATATCTTTTTAGCTAGCTTACCAATGTGGCTAACATCTGCAATGTACATTTTGTCAATAACTATTTATGTTACTGTACTATTACATGTTAATAAAATATAAAGTGAACTATCAAAGAAATCACAAACTCAAGTATAAAGTCCGTGTTGTAAGAAAACTACAATTTTATTGATCATGAAAATAATAAAAGAAAAGTATCGAAAAATAATCGGAATCGCAATTCTTGACTTGGTTTCGAAACCAAAATGTTGGTTTCGTGACAACACTAACACATTGTACGTGATCGTAGGATAAGGGGCGGGACATCCCTAAGCTGGTTATCCAATCACAACAGAGCCGTCAAGCTCTCATGAATAAATGATCTTTTACATGAGATAAGATCAGAAGAACTTTATTGATCCCGATGTTTGCGTTGCAGCATAAAAGACAAGGCACTAGACAACAACAATTAAAGACGAGAAATAAACAATCCAAAATGTAAACATGTCAAAATAGAATTAAAACTGCATTCAAAAGCAGAACATATTCTGACCCCGCTGACTCTGACCCCGCTGACTCTGACCCCGCTGACTCTGACCCCTCTGACCCTAACCCCTCTGTTCCCTCTGACTCTGACCCCTCTGACTCTAACCCCTCTGACTCTAACCCCGCTGACTCTGACCCCGCTGACTCTGACCCCTCTGACTCTGACCCCTCTGTCCCCTCTGACTCTAACCCCTCTGACTCTAACCCCTCTGTCCCCTCTGACTCTAACCCCTCTGACTCTGTCCCCTCTGACTCTAACCCCTCTGACTCTAACCCCTCTGTCCCCTCTGACTCTAACCCCTCTGTCCCCTCTGACTCTGTCCCCTCTGACTCTGACCCCTCTGACTCTAACCCCTCTGACTCTAACCCCTCTGACTCTAACCCCTCTGACTCTAACCCCTCTGACTCTAACCCCTCTGACTCTGACCCCTCTGACTCTGACCCCAACCCCTCTGACTCTAACCCCTCTGACTCTAACCCCTCTGACTCTAACCCCTCTAACCCCTCTGACTCTAACCCCTCTGACTCTAACCCCTCTGACTCTGACCCCTCTGACTCTGACCCCAACCCCTCTGACTCTAACCCCTCTGACTCTAACCCCTCTGACTCTGACCCCTCTGACCCCTCTAACTCTAACCCCTCTGACTCTGACCCCTCTGACTCTGACCCCTCTGACTCTAACCCCTCTGACTCTGACCCCTCTGACTCTGACCCCAACCCCTCTGACTCTGACCCCTCTGACTCTAACCCCTCTAACCCCTCTGACTCTAACCCCTCTGACTCTGACCCCTCTGACTCTAACCCCTCTGACTCTAACCCCTCTGACTCTAACCCCTCTGACTCTAACCCCTCTGACTCTGACCCCTCTGACCCCTCTAACTCTAACCCCTCTGACTCTGACCCCTCTGACTCTGACCCCTCTGACTCTGACCCCTCTGACTCTGACCCCTCTGACTCTGACCCCAACCCCTCTGACTCTAACCCCTCTGACTCTAACCCCTCTAACCCCTCTGACTCTAACCCCTCTGACTCTAACCCCTCTAACCCCTCTGACTCTAACCCCTCTGACTCTAACCCTCTGACTCTAACCCCTCTAACCCCTCTGACTCTAACCCCTCTGACTCTAACCCCAACCCCTCTTACTCTAACCCCTCTGACTCTAACCCCTCTGACTCTGACCCCTCTGACTCTAACCCCTCTAACCCCTCTGACTCTAACCCCTCTGACTCCAACCCCTCTAACCCCTCTGACTCTAACCCCTCTGACTCTGACCCCTCTGACTCTAACCCCTCTGACTCTAACCCCTCTGACTCCAACCCCTCTAACCCCTCTGACTCTAACCCCTCTGACTCTAACCCCTCTAACCCCTCTGACTCTAACCCCTCTGACTCTAACCCCTCTGACTCTGACCCCTCTGACTCCAACCCCTCTGACTCTAACCCCTCTAACCCCTCTGACTCTAACCCCTCTGACTCTAACCCCTCTGACTCTAACCCCTCTGACTCTAACCACTCTAACCCCTCTGACTCTAACCCCTCTAACCCCTCTGACTCTAACCCCTCTGACTCTAACCCCTCTGACTCTAACCCCTCTGACTCTAACCCCTCTGACTCTAACCCCTCTGACTCTAACCCCTCTGACTCTAACCCCTCTGACTCTAACCCCTCTGACTCTAACCACTCTAACCCCTCTGACCCCTCTGACCCCCAGACCGACACCATGCAGAAGTCTAAGAGCGAGTACGAGTCCTTCGTCTTCTGGAAGGCGCTGCTGCCAGAGATCGACCTATCAGAGCTCTCGGATCCGAGCGGGGGGGTGGAGCCAGCGGGGAGCGCCGCCGGGAAGGAGAGGAAACGGGAAGAGGAAGTGAGGAAACAGGAAGAGGAAGTGAGGGGACTTTACGTTCTGCTCCTGGTTCTCTTTTATATCTGCTATTAACACTTAGAGAGGAGTACTCGGTGTACTCGGTGTACTCGGTGTACTGAGTTGTGTATGTTTTAAAGAACCTGCTTCATCCCTTTATTGTGGCGGGGTGTTTAGATAATAAGATAAACTTTATTGATCACAATCTTTGACATGTGATCCCCACAGCAGCAGCGATTAGACATTCCACATGAAGGAGAAGTAAATACAGACAAAGTGATATATAAGAGCTGTAGAAGAATATATACATAATGAAGTATATGATGAGGCTGTCTGACCTGTGCTTCATCCCTTTATTGTGGCGGGGTGTCTGACCTGTGCTTCATCCCTTTATTGTGGCGGGGTGTCTGACCTGTGCTTCCTGTCCGCAGGGCGAGATGAAGGAGTTTTCCTCCTTTACTTACTGGAGAGCTCCGATCGGAGACGTGGACTCGCTGCTGGCCGACCTGCTGCTCTGAGACAGGAAGTCACCACAATAAGAGCGTGGAGAAACCAGAGCCTGCTCCCTGATCCCAATCATCAGATCTTATATTCCAGATTATCCGTCTCTCTTTGGGCTTCACTCACGATGATTATCCACCGCCTCACGACAAACTAAAGTCAGTCCTTTTCATAAAACCAGGCTCAACCAATCAGAACACTCACGATACAAACATGTGACAATGTTACCAACAGTACAGTGTTTATTTTGTTAGTTAAAGATGTCTAAAATCCGACTGTACTGACAACATATCAGAAACACTGATTCACCTTTAGACTAAATCAGTGAGGAGAGAGCGACTGCGTTCACACACGCGTATAGCATCCTGCTTCTGATCTGGATCATAGCGCATCGCTCCTGACCACCTGTGAACGTGGAGTCTCTCGGTTGTTCAAATGATGTAGGCCTACTGCAGTATATCTAATCTCTAAGGAGAGGCATGTATTCTGAATGTAAACATGATAATACTTTTAAGTTATTGGGAATAAGTCATTATTCCCCTGATATCTACAGAGCCACCATACATCCCATCACCTGATCAATACATCCCATCACCTGATCAATACATCCCATCACCTGATCAACACATCCCATCACCTGATCAATACATCCCATCCCATCACCTGATCAATACATCATCACCTGATCAATACATCATCACCTGATCAATACATCCCATCACCTGATCAATACATCCCATCACCTGATCAATACATCCCTCACCTGATCAATACATCCCATCACCTGATCAATACATCCCATCACCTGATCAATACATCATCACCTGATCAATACATCATCACCTGATCAACACATCCCATCACCTGATCAATACATCCCTCACCTGATCAATACATCCCATCACCTGATCAATACATCCATCACCTGATCAATACATCATCACCTGATCAATACATCACCTGATCAATACATCCCATCACCTGATCAATACATCACCTGATCAATACATCACCTGATCAACACATCACCTGATCAACACATCCCATCACCTGATCAATACATCATCACCTGATCAATACATCATCACCTGATCAACACATCTCATCACCTGATCAATACATCATCACCTGATCAATACATCATCACCTGATCAATACATCCCATCACCTGATCAATACATCATCACCTGATCAATACATCATCACCTGATCAACACATCCCATCACCTGATCAATACATCATCACCTGATCAATACATCCCATCACCTGATCAATACATCATCACCTGATCAATACATCATCACCTGATCAATACATCCCATCACCTGATCAATACATCCCATCACCTGATCAATACATCATCACCTGATCAATACATCATCACCTGATCAATACTGATCATAAGGTGTAGACGCAGTGCGGGGCGAGGACATGTCGTTCGGAGGTGATGCGTTCAAGGCCCTGAGATTTAACGGTTTCTTTCTGTTTCTATTTGTGCCTTTATTGATTATTTATTGATTTAACCCCGAGCTGCTTTGCCGTCACTGATCGGCTGATTATTATTATTGATTATTTATTGATGTATTTATTGATGTTTCTGAGCGGGCCTCACTTCTGGTCAGAATGTAAACACCTGCCACCAATAAAGAAAATAAAATCTCCTTTTTTCAATCAGAACGACTTGTTTTTATTGATCTTTCATTGAAAACCACGAGGGGACTTCTGACGGTTCATTTGGAGCTTCGGCCGGAGAATTCACACGAGATGTCACGGTCTGACCCCACGGTCTGACCCCACGGTCGAGACGCCACGGACGAGACGTCACGGTCTGACCCCACGGACGAGACGCCACGGACGAGACGTCACGGTCTGACCCCACGGTCGAGACGCCACGGACGAGACGTCACGGTCTGACCCCACGGACGAGACGCCACGGTCTGACCCCACGGACGAGACGCCACGGACGAGACGTCACGGTCTGACCCCACGGTCGAGACGCCACGGACGAGACGTCACGGTCTGACCCCACGGACGAGACGCCACGGACGAGACGTCACGGTCTGACCCCACGGACGAGACGTCACGGTCTGACCCCACGGACGAGACGTCACGGTCTGACCCCACGGACGAGACGCCACGGACGAGACGTGACGGTCTGACCCCACGGTCGAGACGCCACGGACGAGACGTCACGGTCTGACCCCACGGACGAGACGCCACGGACGAGACGTCACGGTCTGACCCCACGGACGAGATGTCACGGTCTGACCACGGTCTGACCCCACGGACGAGACGCCACGGTCTGACCACCCACGGACGAGATTGCCACGGTCTGACCACGGTCTGACCCCACGGACGAGACGCCACGGTCTGACCACGGTCTGACCCCACGGACGAGATGTCACGGTCTGACCCCACGGACGAGATGTCACGGTCTGATGAGACGCCACGGTCTGACCACGGTCTGACCCCACGGACGAGACGCCACGGTCTGACCCCACGGACGAGACGCCACGGTCTGACGAGACGCCACGGTCTGACCCCACGGACGAGATGTCACGGTCTGACGAGACGCCACGGTCTGACCCCACGGACGAGACGCCACGGTCTGACCCCACGGACGAGACGCCACGGTCTGACCCCACGGACGAGATGCCACGGTCTGACCCCACGGACGAGATGCCACGGTCTGACCCCACGGACGAGACGCCACGGTCTGACCACGGTCTGACCCCACGGACGAGACGTCACGGTCTGACCCCACGGACGAGACGCCACGGTCTGACCACGGTCTGACCCCACGGACGAGACGTCACGGTCTGACCCCACGGACGAGACGCCACGGACGAGACATCACGGTCTGACCCCACGGACGAGACACCACGGACGAGACGTCACGGTCTGACCCCACGGACGAGACGTCACGGTCTGACCCCACGGACGAGACGCCACGGTCTGACCCCACGGACGAGATGTCACGGTCTGACCCCACGGACGAGACGCCACGGTCTGACCCCACGGTCTGACCCCACGGACGAGATGCCACGGTCTGACCCCACGGTCTGACCCCACTGACGAGACGCCACGGTCTGACCCCACGGTCGAGATGTCACGGTCTGACCCCACGGACGAGACGCCACGGTCTGACCCCACGGTCTGACCCCACGGTCTGACCCCACGGACGAGATGCCACGGTCTGACCCCACGGACGAGACGCCACGGTCTGACCACGGTCTGACCCCACGGACTGACCCCACGGACGAGACGCCACGGTCTTACCCCACGGACGAGATGTCACGGTCTGACCCCACGGACGAGACGCCAGGGTCTGACCCCACGGTCTGACCCCACGGACGAGACGCCACGGTCTGACCCCACGGTCTGACCCCACGGACGAGACGCCACGGTCTGACCCCACGGACGAGATGTCACGGTCTGACCCCACGGACGAGACGCCACGGACGAGACGCCACGGTCTGACCCCACGGACGAGACGCCACGGTCTGACCCCACGACGAGGACGCCACGGTCTGACCCCACGGTCTGACCCCACGGACGAGACGCCACGGTCTGACCCCACGGACGAGACGCCACGGTCTGACCCCACGGACGAGACGCCACGGTCTGACCCCACGGACGAGACGCCACGGTCTGACCCCACGGACGAGACGCCACGGTCTGACCCCACGGACGAGACGCCACGGTCTGACCCCACGGACGAGACGCTACGGTCTGACCACACGGACGGGATGCCACGGTCTGACCACGGTCTGACCACACGGACGAGATGCCACGGTCTGACCCCACGGACGAGACGCCACGGTCTGACCCCACGGACGAGACGCCACGGTCTGACCCCACGGACGAGTTGCCACGGTCTGACCCCACGGACGAGATGCCACGGTCTGACCACACGGACGAGATGCCACGGTCTGACCCCACGGACGAGATGCCACGGTCTGACCCACGGACGAGACGCCACGGTCTGACCCCACGGACGAGATGCCACGGTCTGACCCCACGGGAACAAGACGCCACGGTCTGACCCCCACGGTCTGACCCACGGACGAGACGCCACGGTCTGACCCCACGGACGAGACGCCACGGTCTGACCCCACGGACGAGATGCCACGGTCTGACCCCACGGACAATGACGCCACGGTCTGACCACGGTTCTGACCACACGGACGAGTTGCCACGGTCTGACCCCACGGACGAGATGCCACGGTCTGACCACACGGACGAGACGCCACGGTCTGACCCCACGGACGAGACGCCACGGTCTGACCCCACGGACGAGATGCCACGGTCTGACCCCACGGACAAGACGCCACGGTCTGACCCCACGGTCTGACCCCACGGACGAGACGCCACGGTCTGACCCCACGGACGAGACGCCACGGTCTGACCCCACGGACGAGATGCCACGGTCTGACCCCATGGACTAGATGCCACGGTCTGACCTCACGGACGAGATGCCACGGTCTGACCACGGTCTGACCACACGGACGAGATGCCACGGACGAGACGCCACGGTCTGACCCCACGGACGAGACGCCACGGTCTGACCTCACGGACGAGATGCCACGGTCTGACCACGGTCTGACCACACGGACGAGATGCCACGGACTGACCACACGGACGAGATGCCACGGTCTGACCCCACGGACGAGACGCCACGGTCTGACCTCACGGACGAGATGCCACGGTCTGACCACGGTCTGACCACACGGACGAGATGCCACGGACTGACCACACGGACGAGATGCCACGGTCTGACCCCACGGACGAGATGCCACGGACTGACCACACGGACGAGATGCCACGGTCAGACCCCACGGATGAGATGCCACATCAATTCTGCAGACCCCTCCTGTAGATCCAGGGTTTAACTAGTGCAGAGTGTACTAATCAACATTCTTCACTGGATAGAGTAAACAGCTGAGGACACTGAATCACAGCTGTTGTCTCTTATGGCTCGGGTCATCTGCACCCCGAGAAGGATGTGTCCCACAACAACAACTATCTCTGACCGAGAGCTGCCCGGTCACAAACTGGTAACAACAACAATATGCTAGGGAAGCCTCTCCTTAAAGCTAGCGGCTGGTTGGTCAGCTGCGTCAAAGGGTCAAAGGTCAGCATGCAGAATGATTCCCTGACAGACACATCCCATAATCTTTGTCCACCAACAGGACATTACACTGTTTTCTCCTTCAGAGTAACTTCATACCATAATTACATGTAAACCTAAAAATAATAACAATACAAATAAATAATAAAGATTTATTTTTAATATCCAAATAAAAGACATTTATTTTAAAATAAAATAGATTAATGACATTTGGATTATAAAACAATGAATTGTAGGATTCGGGTTAATGATTCCTTTAGTCATCCAAAAAGATTGATACAGTACAAACTGTGGAAAACCCCAACCCCTATGTAGTACAACAGTAGTGTGTACAACAGTAGTGTGTACAACAGTAGTGTGTACATAACAGTAGTGTGTACAACAGTAGTGTGTGTATAACAGTAGTGTGTGTATAACAGTAGTGTACATAACAGTAGTGTGTGTATAACAGTAGTGTGTGTATAACAGTAGTGTGTATAACAGTAGTGTGTATAACAGTAGTGTGTGTATAACAGTAGTGTGTGTATAACAGTAGTATGTGTGTATAACAGTAGTGTACATAACAGTAGTGTGTATATAACAGTAGTGTGTGTATAACAGTAGTGTACATAACAGTAGTGTGTGTATAACAGTAGTGTGTGTATAACAGTAGGTGTGTAGAACAGTAGTGTGTGTATAACAGTAGTGTGTATAACAGTAGTGTGTATAACAGTAGTGTGTGTGTATAACAGTAGTATGTGTGTATAACAGTAGTGTACATAACAGTAGTGTGTATATAACAGTAGTGTGTGTATAACAGTAGTGTGTGTATAACAGTAGTGTGTGTATAACAGTAGTGTGTGTATAACAGTAGTGTGTATAACAGTAGTGTGTGTATAACAGTAGTATGTGTGTATAACAGTAGTGTGTATAACAGTAGTGTGTATAACAGTAGTGTGTGTATAACAGTAGTATGTGTGTATAACAGTAGTGTGTGTAGAACAGTAGTGTGTGTAGAACAGTAGTGTGTGTATAACAGTAGTGTGTGTATAACAGTAGTGTGTACAACAGTAGTGTGTGTATAACAGTAGTGTGTGTATAACAGTAGTGTGTATAACAGTAGTGTGTGTATAACAGTAGTATGTGTGTATAACAGTAGTGTACATAACAGTAGTGTGTATATAACAGTAGTGTGTGTATAACAGTAGTGTACATAACAGTAGTGTGTGTATAACAGTAGTGTGTGTATAACAGTAGTGTGTAGAACAGTAGTGTGTGTATAACAGTAGTGTGTGTATAACAGTAGTGTGTATAACAGTAGTGTGTGTATAACAGTAGTATGTGTGTATAACAGTAGTGTACATAACAGTAGTGTGTATATAACAGTAGTGTGTGTATAACAGTAGTGTGTGTATAACAGTAGTGTGTGTATAACAGTAGTGTGTATAACAGTAGTGTGTGTATAACAGTAGTATGTGTGTATAACAGTAGTGTGTATAACAGTAGTGTGTATAACAGTAGTGTGTGTATAACAGTAGTATGTGTGTATAACAGTAGTGTGTGTAGAACAGTAGTGTGTGTAGAACAGTAGTGTGTGTATAACAGTAGTATCTCAACTTCAAAGTCCTCCTCATTATCCACAAAGCCCTCAACAATCAGGCCCCCCCCCTACCTCACAGACCTGCTGCACCACCACGCCCCTTCCCGCTGCCTCCGCTCATCAGAAGCCAACCTCCTATCCATCCCCACCCGCACCAATCACCGGACCTGGGGGGACAGAGCCTTCTCCGTCGCTGCCCCCTCCCTCTGGAACTCACTCCCCCAACCCATCAGAGACTGCACTGACCTCACCACCTTCAAAGCACTCACCTCTTCAATCCGGCTTTTAATGTGTGATTGTTTACTATATATTTATTTGTTGTTCCTTCCTTTTCCCTTCACTATATCTGTAAAGCGTCTTTGAGCACCTGTAAAAGCGCTAACAAATTAAATCTATTATTATTATTATGTGTGTATAACAGTAGTGTGTGTAGAACAGTAGTGTGTATAACAGTAGTGTGTGTAGAACAGTAGTGTGTATAACAGTAGTGTGTGTAGAACAGTAGTGTGTATAACAGTAGTGTGTGTATAACAGTAGTGTGTGTAACAGTAGTGTGTGTATAACAGTAGTGGTGATAAACAGTAGTGTGTATAACAGTAGTGTGTGTAGCAACAGTAGTGTGTGTATAACAGTAGTGTGTGTATAACGTAGTGTGTATAACAGTAGTGTGTGTATAACAGTCGTGGTGTATAACAGTGTAAGTGTGTATAACAGTAGTGGTGTTATTACAGTAGTGTGTATAACAGTAGTGTGTGTATAACAGTAGTGTGTGTAGAACAGTAGTGTGTATAACAGTAGTGTGTGTATAACAGTAGTGTGTATAACAGTAGTGTGTGTAGAACAGTAGTGTGTATAACAGTAGTGTGTGTATAACAGTAGTGTGTATAACAGTAGTGTGTGTATAACAGTAGTGTGTATAACAGTAGTGTGTGTATAAGTAGTGTGTGTAGAACAGTAGTGTGTGTATAACAGTAGTGTGTGTATAAGTAGTGTGTGTAGAACAGTAGTGTGTGTATAACAGTAGTGTGTGTATAACAGTAGTGTGTGTAACAGTAGTGTGTGTATAACAGTAGTGTGTGTGTATAACAGTAGTGTGTATATAACAGTAGTGTGTGTATAACAGTAGTGTGTGTATAACAGTAGTGTGTGTATAACAGTAGTGTGTGTAACAGTAGTGTGTGTATAACAGTAGGTGTGTGTGTATATACAGGTGTGTGTGTATACAGTAGGTGTGTGTATAACAGTAGTGTGTGTATAAACAGTAGTGTGTGTGTATAACATTAGTGTGTATAACAGTAGTGTGTGTATAACAGTAGTGTGTGTATAACAGTAGTGTGTAATAACAGTAGTGGGTGTGTATAACAGTAGTGTGTTGTTAACAGTAGTGTGTTATATAACAGTAGTGTGTGTATAACAGTAGGTGTGTATAACAGTAGTGTTGTATAACAGTAGTTGTGTATAACAGTAGTGTGTGTATAACAGTAGTGTGTGTATATAACAGTAGTGTGTGTGTATAACAGTAGTGTGTATAACAGTAGTGTGTATAACAGTAGTGTGTGTATAACAGTAGTGTGTAACAGTAGTGTGTGTATAACAGTAGTGTGTGTATAACAGTAGTGTGTATATAACAGTAGTGTGTGTATAACAGTAGTGTGTATATAACAGTAGTGTGTGTATAACAGTAGTGTGTGTATAACAGTAGTGTGTATAACAGTAGTGTGTATATAACAGTAGTGTGTATATAACAGTAGTGTGTATATAACAGTAGTGTGTGTATAACAGTAGTGTGTGTGTATAACAGTAGTGTGTATATAACAGTAGTGTGTGTATAACAGTAGTGTGTATAACAGTAGTGTGTATATAACAGTAGTGTGTGTATAACAGTAGTGTGTATAACAGTAGTGTGTATATAACAGTAGTGTGTGTATAACAGTAGTGTGTATATAACAGTAGTGTGTATAACAGTAGTGTGTATATAACAGTAGTGTGTATATAACAGTAGTGTGTGTATAACAGTAGTGTGTATAACAGTAGTGTGTATATAACAGTAGTGTGTATATAACAGTAGTGTGTATATAACAGTAGTGTGTGTATAACAGTAGTGTGTATATAACAGTAGTGTGTGTATAACAGTAGTGTGTATAACAGTAGTGTGTATATAACAGTAGTGTGTGTATAACAGTAGTGTGTGTATAACAGTAGTGTGTATCAGTTTTTGTGAAAAATTACGTTTTTTTTTTACAGTCTCGAAAAGGTCGTGGGCTGTGACGTGTGTCCCAAGTTTTGCGTCCGAAGCTCATTTTATGTTATCACAATTTAAAAAAAATGTATAGGTCTCGCCCACATTCTGCATTTGTTGCGACACTTTAAATCTCAGTTCGTAGTCGCCCCCAGAGTATGTGTAAAACATAAAATAAAAAATTGGTGGTGTTTTTGGCACCCCCTATAGTCCAAAATGAAAATGCCTGGGTGTGCCTATTCCCCAAGACAGACTGAAGCTATCCACCAAAATCTGTGATATATGGATCCATTGTTGAGTTATGAGCATTTATTGCTAAGCCCCGCCTTTTTGCAAACACGTTTGATTAACTGTTTTGACCATTATCAAATCAAATCAAATCAAATTTTATTTATAAAGCACATTTAAAAACGATGTTTGGTCGAGCCAAAGTGCTGTACATGTAATAAAAACATTTTACTGCAGTGCAATTGTAAAAAAGACAGTCATTTAGCAACAGCAAATATAAAAAACAATACACAGGGAAATGTCAGTAGTCGTGCTCCGCTCTAGCTAGAAAGCCTGAGAGAAGAAGTGAGTTTTTAGATATGATTTAAAAACCCCTAGGGTCTGGGCCGACCTCACATGGAGGGGCAGAGTGTTCCAGAGCCTGGGGCCAGCTGCTGCGAAGGCTCGGTGCCCTCGTGTTTTGAGCCTAGTCTTCGGCACTACCAGCAGCAGCTGGTCAGCAGACCTTAAAGCTCTGGCTGGGGTGTAGCGCTGGAGGAGTTCAACTATATAGGAAGGAGCCAGCCCATTTAGAGCTTTAAAAACGAATAAAAGGATTTTAAAATCAATTCTGAACTGAACTGGAAGCCAGTGTAGTGAGGCCAGAATTGGGGTGATGTGGTCGCGCTTTTTGTGTCCAGTCAGCAAACGTGCAGCTGCATTTTGGACCAGCTGCAGGCGTTTAATTGACGCGTGGTCCATACCCACATACAGAGCGTTGCAATAGTCCAGTCTCGAGGTCACAAAGGCGTTGATGACCCTTTCCATGTCTTTAAAAGATAAATAGGACTTGGTTTTGGCCAATAGTCTTATTTTAAAAAAGCAGGATTTGACTACGCTGCTGACCTGCTTATCGAATTTAAAAGTGTTCGTCAAGGTCACGCCAAGGTTCATGACCGAGGGGAGGATGTTTAGTTGGAGGGAGCCCAGAATATCAACCTGAGAGGCTGGAGGTTGTGGTCCAAAAAAGATGACCTCCGTCTTGCCCTCGTTAAGAGTCAGGAAGTTGTTGCTCAGCCAGGATTTGATCTCCGTTAAGCAGTCCATCAGCTGCTGTAGTGACTGTGTTATGTTTGCTTTGAGCGGGAGATAAATCTGGACGTCGTCAGCGTAGCAGTGGAAGGGAATGTTGTGTTTTGTTAGAATAGAACCTAGGGGCAGTATGTATAGTAGGAACAGGATGGGGCCCAGAATCGAGCCTTGGGGGACCCCACAGGTAAGAGGGGCTTTGGCAGAGGAGAAGGCACCTAGCTGCACTGAAAAGCTACGGTCCTTAAGGTAGGACCTGAACCATGCGAGGGCAGAGCCTGTGATGCCAGCGGACTGTTCAAGCCGTGACAGCAGGATGCCATGGTCCACGGTGTCGAAGGCAGCTGTCAGGTCCAACAGCACCAAGACAGCTGGGCTACCTGAGTCGGCGGCTAGGAGCAGATCATTAAAAACTCTTAAAAGGGCTGTTTCAGTGCTGTGCATGGGTTTGAAGCCAGACTGAAACTTTTCATGGATGCCATGAAGGATTAAAAAAGACTGCAGCTGGGCGTAGACTACGCGCTCCAGGGCTTTTGATAAAAACGGTAGCTGGGAGATGGGCCTAAAATTTGCGAGAGTGGAGGGGTCGAGACTTTTCTTTTTAAGTAGTGGGGTAACCACGGCATGTTTTAAAGGCAGCTGGGACACATCCTGAGGTAAGAGAGGTGTTTAAAAGTAATAAAATACTTGCTCCAACTGAATGAAAACCTCTTTGAGAAGGCGTGAGGGAATGCTGTCCGAGGAGCAGCTTGTCGGTCGCAGGTGCTCCACTATGTCCGAGAGAGAAGAGAGGGAAATAGGCTCAAAGTGGTCGAGGACAGCAGGGCACAGAGAGGGAGCAGGATCGGGGGTAGCACTAGTGTGAGCTAGCCTAAGAGCAGATATTTTTCCAATAAAAAATTTAAGAAACTTATCGCAGAGAGCAGGCGATGGCACAACAGAAGAAACATCACGGGGATTAATGATGGAGTTGAGGACATTAAAAAGAACCTGAGGTTTGTGGCTGTTTTTAGAGATGAACAGAGAAATGTGCTCTGTTTGGCTGCTTTGACTGCCGTCTGGTAGTCAGACAGGGAAGCACGAAGGATTTCCAGGGAGACATGGAGTTTATCCTTTTTCCACTTTCTCTCAGCACGCCTGCAAGCGCGTCTGAGAGCACGAGTACAGTCATTGAGCCACGGTTCTGATAGAACTTTGTTGCGTCTAAGCGTAAAAGGAGCAACAGAATCCAGTATTGGTGTGCATGTCAAGTCAAACATAGAGAGAAGCTCATCAGCATTAAAAGCACAGTCCACATCTAATTTACAGATAGGAGAAGCATTAAAAACATCAGAGAACTGTGAGGCAGTCAAGGGGTTAATCGAACGCAGACGACGCGCAGGGGCACGAGATTCGACTCCTGCGGAAGGGATGGAGGTTGTAAACAGAACCGGTAAATGGTCTGAGATACGCGTTGCTGCACATATTTCATCCACAGATACAGACAGTCCAAACGACAATACCAAGTCCAAAGTGTGTCCTTTTTCATGTGTTGGGCCAGCCACGGACTGAACAAGACCAAAAGAATCAAGGAGATTTAAAAAGTCCCTAACCAGAGGTTTGGACTCACAACACACATGGACATTGAAGTCTCCGGAGATCAAAACACGATCATAATTCACCATGATCCCGGACAGAAAGTCAGAAAAGTCATTTATGAAATCCTTATTGTGCTTTGGCGGACGATACACAACTGCGCAGAGTATAGGCGAGGCCGGGGTCAGTTCAAAAAGCTGCAACTCAAAGCTAGCATAGCTAGTGACATGGTGTAGCAATCGGCACTGGAGGCTAGCTCTAAACACCGAAGCTATGCCCCCGCCATGGCCGGTGGCACGGGGGGAGCTGAAGAATGTACAGTCAGGAGGAAGAAGATCAAAGAATGATGTGTACTCGCCAGCGTGTGCCCAGGTCTCCGTCAGGAACATGAAATCCAGTTCACGGGAGGTGAAGAAAGTCGTTCAGCAGGAACGTTTTTGTTAGCTATCGACCTAGCATTTAGCAAAGCCAGACGTAGTTTTTGCTCCGGGCTTGCTGACGGTGTAGATCGTCTCAGCTGACGAAGATGTCCGTGGTGAACGCCGCGCGGGCCGGGAGCAGTCAGGCGGGCAGGAGTAGCTGCCAGTCGGACAGGAGGAGCAGTCAGTCGGACAGGAGGAGCTGCCAGCGGATCCAGCAGAGTCCGTAGCTCCGGAAAGACAGGGCGAATCCACCGATCCCCTCACATGGCGTGCAGCGGGAGGGCCATGACATCCGAGGCGTGGATAGGTCCCGGAAGAAGCCGTCAGGTAAGCTTTTAGGTGGACCAGTGCACCACCACGCTTTCCCCGTCGTCTGAAGCGCTTTCGGCGAGGCAGGATGCGGGGCAACCGGCGCAGGTAGGTGGGTATATCCAACAGAAGAGGGGGGGGGGACGATTTTTGGTTGCCAGATGTGGTTTTGGGCAGCAGTATCAACTCCAGTGAGGGTCTGAGGTGGAGGAGAGCTTGGCGATCATAGACGAGCAGAGCAGAGACATTCTGACAAACATAAAACAAAAACAAGAAAGCTATAGGTAGACAGCTGAGCGAGCGGCGGGCCGACACAGGCGCCATCTTGAATCACGTCAATTAAATTATGCTAATTTAAACAAAATAAAAGTAGGCGGAGCTTAATGGTCCAAGAGGATAATTGGTAGAGCAGGTTGAGACCACAGTCTATGGTCGAGACGGATAAGCGTGCAAAATGTCAGGTTATTCTGAGTTATGGTGTGACTTTGTACATTTTTCCGAAATGGGATTTTCATAGGTGGCGCTAGCGAGCAGGTTGAATAATTTGAACCCATTGACTCCAGAATATTGAATTTTTCACCGGTCCTGGCGTCTGTGCAAAATTATACAACTGTTGAAGCGTTCTAAAGCCCTGAAAAAGAGGAAACGCCCGCGGAAAAATAAGAAGAATTCTTCCAATAACAATAGGTTCCAATAGGACCCGCTTCGTGCTAGGATGCCGTTGTGTCCTAGCGCTCCGTGCTCGGGCCCTAATAAGAATTCAAGTACATCCTTTCAAACTTCTAGTCACATCCTCATGTAACTGGCAAGTTATCGAGGTCAGAAAAGTTATCGAGTTCATTTTTATTTATCGTACGATAAGTCAATTAATTGCTTATCGCGACAGGCCTATGCACACAATTAAACAGTGTGTTTGACTTTCATTCGTGAATGAAACTTTGTGCCCTTTATAGTCTGCGTCCAATATTGTGCATTTGTATATATCCTATATGCTAAGGTCCCGCTACTGACGCGATAGCAGTCATTTAGTGCGCAGATGTGTAATCAAACCCATGATATCAAATCCCACCCAAAGTTGGCAACCCTGATATAAATGTGAATAAACACAATGACCTACAAAGATAAGAAAGTAAAGATAATGAATTTAAGACAATATTTGACAAACTTATATGTTATATAAATGAAACGCTGAGCAGACGTTAGTTTAATACACCAGTTTATTAAGTGACCCGCAGATCTGATCTGAGGTCAGTTTGCTCTGCTGCGGATTTCCCGCCTCCAACAGGGCTCTCCCGCTCAGACTGACCTGAGATCTGCTGTTACCGCCCTCTCTGTTCCCGCCCTCACGAGGTTCACTTCCTGCAGCCGCCATATTTGTTACAGATACAAAAATAACAGTTTTAAATAACAGTTTGTATTGAAAGGTGTATCTGCAGGTGAGCTAGCTGTCTGTCAGCATCACATCAGGCGACTTAAGATCGAGGGACTCTACAAGAGGAGAAGGTAAAACTCGCTTTATTTAATGTGCTAACAGGCTAACAGCTAACAGTAGTTGTAAACACCACCGCACTTCCGGTCTGGACTTTCAACTTAAAATAGGGACTCACGAGATGGGGCCTTTATATACAGTCTATGGATGGGCCGCAGATGTGTCCAAATGATTCTGTATCTCGTGTGCATGCCTGTTATCTAGTAGTGTCTGTCTTTTGTGGGAACAATAAAGGAATTCAGATTCTCCTGAAACCACTGTCATAATACACTTCATATGCTCTTATTTTGAAGTCCACTTCCACAACATCCGGCTGTGTTCTGTCGGCTCGGTAACTTTCCCTGAGAAACAACACGGAGCTCCGGAGGATCCGAGGCTCCTTAATGCTCCCTTTATCCCCTTTGTACCCTCTTTATTCTCCGTGTCGCTTTTCTCGCCGTACCCGCTAACCCCACAACAACAGACCTGTTTGTTCCGCGGAGGGATACACAGACCGCTTCACAGCCTCGGAGGGATTCGTTCTGTTAGCAGAGAGCAGTAGCCCGAAGAGAAGCCGCGGTGAGTAAACAATATACACTCTTATTTTCATGTTTAACCTGTTTAAAGATAATTATATATTAGTATACAAAGTTTATTAAGAGCCATAACCCCCCTGTACTCGGTCCGCCTGCAGAAACTAACCGGATGTGGAAGTAGTTTTTTCTCGGTGTTAAAATAGGACATTTGTGAGAGACTTCCCCCGGAAAACCAACAACTTAATATCAAACAGTTTCCTGTGTATCGGGGCAGTGAATGTTTGGGACGGTTTTTACCGGTGTTTGTGGTGAATAACAGCCCGGGGAGAGGGGCCACATGGCGGACTCTTTCTGCCCGTGGAGGCGCGTAAAATGGCTCCTCGGCCGTGGAGAAAGAATCCTCGTCTCTGTCCGTTAACTCTCCATCAGAACGCTGTGTAGCGCTGAGGGGCCCATTATCGGACATGCAGCCTCAGGCTAACTCCGCTAGCACTGGGCTCTTCTCCCAGTTACTAAGACCATTGTTCCCACTTTAAACACAAACTAACATTAATGCAGGCAGCATGGAGATTAGCTATGAAGCGGAAGCTCGTATTCTACACCGTGCAGATACTCTGGTTGCATGTGGACGGACACAGTGTTAGCATCATAATACATTTGAAGTCGTCTGTATTTTTAATTGCGTATTAGTATTTAAAGTTATTGTATGTTTTGTGAGCCGAGTGATTTATTTATTATTTCTCTGCACAGCTCTTTGTGTTTTGTTCAGGAGGTTTTAAAGTGCTGTGCAGAGAAAGCTGTGACATGCTAATACCACACATGAAAGTACTGCATTGAATAAAGTACTTGTATGAACCAATGCTCTCGGTTCCGAAGCTCAGCCCAGTGTGCAGGAGAACCAGTTCAGAGTCACTGGCATGAGGGGTCACAGAGCCAATGGATAAAGGGATGGGTTACAGGTTACATTACAAAGCAGACATATACATTTAAAATCATTAGTAAATAATTAAGTAGAAAGAGGAATAAATCAGTAAAAATCAAATGTGTGAATGTAATGATTAAGAAATAAAATACTGGAAATATAAAGAGGAATAAATAAAACAATAATTTGTTGATTTTATTTGATATTTTCTGAATCTGCAGAGAACCTCGAGTGATCACACGAAGGCGTAGCAGCTCGAGTATAGGATGAGCACATTAAACAGTAGTGTGTGTGTGTGTGTGTGTGTGTGTGTGTGTGTGTGTGTGTGTGTGTGTGTCTGTCTCAGATGTCTCTGGTGGACCTGGGGAAGCGTCTGCTGGAAGCGGCTCGTAAAGGTCAGGACGATGAGGTCAGGAACCTGATGGCCAACGGAGCGCCGTTCACCACCGACTGGGTGAGAAGACCGTCTGTTCAACGTTACCACTAATGTTAGAACTCTCCCCCCTGGTCCTCGCTTAGCGTCACCTCAGGGTGCATCTGTGGTCCTCTCCAGAGGGAGTCATCACATACAGAGACTCTCCCTGGTCCTCGCTTAGCTTCACCTCAGGGTGCATCAGTGGTCCTCTCCAGAGGGAGTCATCACATACAGAGACTCTCCCTGGTCCCCGGCTCGAGCTTCACCTCAGGGTGCATCTGTAGTCCTCTCCAGAGGGAGTCATCACATACAGAGACTCTCCCTGGTCCTCGCTTAGCGTCACCTCAGGGTGCATCTGTGGTCCTCTCCAGAGGGAGTCATCACATACAGAGACTCTCCCTGGTCCCCGCTTAGCGTCACCTCAGGGTGCATCTGTGGTCCTCTCCAGAGGGAGTCATCACATACAGAGACTCTCCCTGGTCCTCGCTTAGCTTCACCTCAGGGTGCATCTGTGGTCCTCTCCAGAGGGAGTCATCACATACAGAGACTCTCCCTGGTCCCGGCTCGAGCTTCACCTCAGGGTCCATCTGTGGTCCTCTCCAGAGGGAGTCATCACATACAGAGACTCTCCCTGGTCCCCGCTCGAGCTTCACCTCAGGGTGCATCTGTGGTCCTCTCCAGAGGGAGTCATCACATACAGAGACTCTCCCTGGTCCCCGGCTCGAGCTTCACCTCAGGGTGCATCTGTGGTCCTCTCCAGAGGGAGTCATCACATACAGAGACTCTCCCTGGTCCTCGCTTAGCGTCACCTCAGGGTGCATCTGTGGTCCTCTCCAGAGGGAGTCATCACATACAGAGACTCTCCCTGGTCCCCGCTTAGCTTCACCTCAGGGTGCATCTGTGGTCCTCTCCAGAGGGAGTCATCACATACAGAGACTCTCCCTGGTCCTCGCTTAGCTTCACCTCAGGGTGCATCTGTGGTCCTCTCCAGAGGGAGTCATCACATACAGAGACTCTCCCTGGTCCCGGCTCGAGCCTCAGGGTCCATCTGTGGTCCTCTCCAGAGGGAGTCATCACATACAGAGACTCTCCCTGGTCCCCGGCTCGAGCCTCAGGGTCCATCTGTGGTCCTCTCCAGAGGGAGTCATCACATACAGAGACTCTCCCTGGTCCCCGGCTCGAGCTTCACCTCAGGGTGCATCTGTAGTCCTCTCCAGAGGGAGTCATCACATACAGAGACTCTCCCTGGTCCTCGCTTAGCTTCACCTCAGGGTGCATCTGTGGTCCTCTCCAGAGGGAGTCATCACATACAGAGACTCTCCCTGGTCCCCGGCTCGAGCTTCACCTCAGGGTGCATCTGTGGTCCTCTCCAGAGGGAGTCATCACATACAGAGACTCTCCCTGGTCCTCGCTTAGCTTCACCTCAGGGTGCATCTGTGGTCCTCTCCAGAGGGAGTCATCACATACAGAGACTCTCCCTGGTCCCCGCTTAGCGTCACCTCAGGGTGCATCTGTGGTCCTCTCCAGAGGGAGTCATCACATACAGAGACTCTCCCTGGTCCCGGCTTAGCTTCACCTCAGGGTGCATCTGTGGTCCTCTCCAGAGGGAGTCATCACATACAGAGACTCTCCCTGGTCCCGGCTCGAGCTTCACCTCAGGGTCCATCTGTGGTCCTCTCCAGAGGGAGTCATCACATACAGAGACTCTCCCTGGTCCCGGCTCGAGCTTCACCTCAGGGTGCATCTGTGGTCCTCTCCAGAGGGAGTCATCACATACAGAGACTCTCCCTGGTCCCCGGCTCGAGCTTCACCTCAGGGTGCATCTGTGGTCCTCTCCAGAGGGAGTCATCACATACAGAGACTCTCCCTGGTCCCGGCTTAGCTTCACCTCAGGACCCATCTGTGGTCCTCTCCAGAGGGAGTCATCACATACAGAGACTCTCCCTGGTCCCCGGCTCGAGCTTCACCTCAGGGTGCATCTGTGGTCCTCTCCAGAGGGAGTCATCACATACAGAGACTCTCCCTGGTCCTCGCTTAGCTTCACCTCAGGGTGCATCTGTGGTCCTCTCCAGAGGGAGTCATCACATACAGAGACTCTCCCTGGTCCTCGCTTAGCGTCACCTCAGGGTGCATCTGTGGTCCTCTCCAGAGGGAGTCATCACATACAGAGACTCTCCCTGGTCCCCGGTCGAGCTTCACCTCAGGGTGCATCTGTGGTCCTCTCCAGAGGGAGTCATCACATACAGAGACTCTCCCTGGTCCCCGGCTCGAGCTTCACCTCAGGGTGCATCTGTGGTCCTCTCCAGAGGGAGTCATCACATACAGAGACTCTCCCTGGTCCCTGCTCGAGCTTCACCTCAGGGTGCATCTGTGGTCCTCTCCAGGAGGGAGTCATCACATACAGAGACTCTCCCTGGTCCCCGGGTCGAGCTTCACCTCAGGGTGCATCTGTGGTCCTCTCCAGAGGGAGTCATCACATACAGAGACTCTCCCTGGTCCTCGCTTAGCTTCACCTCAGGGTGCATCTGTGGTCCTCTCCAGAGGGAGTCATCACATACAGAGACTCTCCCTGGTCCTCGCTCGAGCTTCACCTCAGGGTGCATCTGTGGTCCTCTCCAGAGGGAGTCATCACATACAGAGACTCTCCCTGGTCCTCGCTTAGCTTCACCTCAGGGTGCATCTGTGGTCCTCTCCAGAGGGAGTCATCACATACAGAGACTCTCCCTGGTCCCCGGCTCGAGCTTCACCTCAGGGTGCATCTGTGGTCCTCTCCAGAGGGAGTCATCACATACAGAGACTCTCCCTGGTCCCGGCTCGAGCTTCACCTCAGGGTGCATCTGTGGTCCTCTCCAGAGGGAGTCATCACATACAGAGACTCTCCCTGGTCCCCGGCTCGAGCTTCACCTCAGGGTGCATCTGTGGTCCTCTCCAGAGGGAGTCATCACATACAGAGACTCTCCCTGGTCCTCGCTCGAGCTTCACCTCAGGGTGCATCTGTGGTCCTCTCCAGAGGGAGTCATCACATACAGAGACTCTCCCTGGTCCCTGCTCGAGCTTCACCTCAGGGTGCATCTGTGGTCCTCTCCAGAGGGAGTCATCACATACAGAGACTCTCCCTGGTCCTCGCTTAGCTTCACCTCAGGGTGCATCTGTGGTCCTCTCCAGAAGGAGTCATCACATACAGAGACTAGTTCCTGAGCAGTGTCCTTCACATGCTGATATCCAAGAGAGGGAGTCACACAGTCACAAGATGGAGGGAATAGAAAGCAGTATTCAATGTTTCCTTCAGATTAGCTCCACGTCAGAAATGAGCATGCTTGATGTCTCTCTCCATAGAGGCTGAGTCATCATGTTAATCACATAGCTATCATCTGCCTCAAGCAGTCCTGATGCTCTGCTAGGTAATCTCACATCCTGCCATGTTCACAGCTACAGTTGATACCTTAGTTAGCATGCTGCTCTCATGCTGGAGGACACTCAGGATACCTTAGTTAGCATGCTACTCTCATGCTGGAGGAGGACACTCAGGATGTTCCCATTAACACCACTGTCACCATGAAACACACCTGTAACACCTGGACATCCCACCTTCATGACTTTCACTCCCAATTCAGAAATGTCCAGAATTTAGAAAATAAATACATTTTGTTCTGAAACTCAGAACTCCTAATGAAATAAAACTAATTGTTTTATTTTTTTAAGTTCTGAAAACAATATGCATTCTGTAATTTACATGTTTTAAAAAAATTAAATAAATCTGTAAATCTCAGAATTTGACTTTTTCTCAGAACTCAAATACAAGTTCCTGAACGATCCCAGGGTCGTTCAAACTGACGTACAGTGTGTGTGTGTGTGTGTGTGTGTGTGTGTGTGTGTGTGTGTGTGTGTGTGTGTGTGTCCTGTAGCTGGGCACGTCTCCGCTCCACCTGGCTGCTCAGCACGGCCATTACTCCACAGCTGATGTCCTCCTGAGAGCCGGCGTCAGCAGAGACGCTCGGACCAAAGTGGACCGGACGCCGCTGCACATGGCGGCGTCCGAGGGCCACGCCGTGATCGTGGAGCTGCTGGTCCGGGTGAGAAGAGCTTCCTGTACTCTCTGGGGTCCTTGTAGCCCCCCCCCTCTCCTCCAGCTGTTACTAAGGACATGTCTCTGAAGTGTCCTGCTCCTAACCCCAAACAGGTCCTTGTAGCCCCCCCCCCTCTCTCTTCCTGTTTCATATGGATTTGATGAAGACATGTTTCCACAGCAGGTTAATGTAATAAAGGAATGGCTTGAATGTTAGGGTTAGGGGTTAGGGGTAGGGGTTAGGGGGTAGGGTTAGGGGTTAGGGGTTAGGGGTTAGGGGTTAGGGTTAGGGGTTAGGGTTAGGGGTTGGGGGTTAGGGTTAGGGGTTAGGGTTAAGGGTTAGGGGTTGGGGGTTAGGGTTAGGGGTTAGGGGTTGGGGGGTTGGGGGTTAGGGGTTAGGGGTTGGGGGTTAAGGGTTAGGGTTAGGGGTTAGGGGTTGGGGGTTAGGGGTTAGGGGTTAGGGTTAAGGGTTAGGGGTTAGGGGTTAGGGTTAAGGGTTAGGGGTTAGGGTTAGGGGTTAGGGTGAACGACAAAGAACAAGCTTTTG
>CADEHL010000767.1:0-22465 GCA_902827135.1 Harpagifer antarcticus
GAAACCCCGTTTTCGACAACATGATGGCGCAGAAGTTGTTGGACAAGCCCATCTTCTCCTTCTACCTGAGCAGGTGAGACGGGCTTTATCTGAACTAACACCATGACTAAGAAGCAGAGGTGGGAAGTAGTGGAGTACAAATATTGCGTTACTTTACCTAAGTACATGTTTCTGGTATCATTACTTACTCCACTACTTATTTTTCTGACGACTTTTTACTTTGACTTCTTACATGTTGAACACAAATACCTGTACTTTCTACTTCTTACATGTTGAACACAAATACCTGTACTTTGTACTTCTTACATGTTGAACACAAATACCTGTACTTTCTACTTCTACATGTTGAACACAAATACCTGTACTTTCTACTTCTTACATGTTGAACTCAAATACCTGTACTTATCTTCTTACATGTTGAACTCAAATACCTGTACTTTCTACTTCTTACATGTTGAACACAAATACCTGTACTTTATACTTCTTACATGTTGAACTCAAATACCTGTACTTTCTACTTCTTACATGTTGAACTCAAATACCTGTACTTTCTACTTCTTACATGTTGAACTCAAATACCTGTACTTTCTACTTCTACATGTTGAACACAAATACCTGTACTTTCTACTTCTACATGTTGAACCAAATACCTGTACTTTCTACTTCTTACATGTTGAACACAAATACCTGTACTTTCTACTTCTTACATGTTGAACACAAATACCTGTACTTTCTACTTCTTACATGTTGAACAAATACCTGTACTTTCTACTTTACATGTTGAACCAAATACCTGTACTTTCTACTTCTTACATGTTGAACACAAATACCTGTACTTTCTACTTCTTACATGTTGAACCAAATACCTGTACTTTCTACTTCTTACATGTTGAACTCAAATACCTGTACTTTCTACTTCTTACATGTTGAACCAAATACCTGTACTTTCTACTTCTTACATGTTGAACTCAAATACCTGTACTTTCTACTTCTTACATGTTGAACCAAATACCTGTACTTTCTACTTCTTACATGTTGAACACAAATACCTGTACTTTCTACTTCTTACATTTTGAACACAAATACCTGTACTTTCTACTTCTTACATGTTGAACACAAATACCTGTACTTTCTACTTCTTACATGTTGAACCAAATACCTGTACTTTCTACTTCTACATGTTGAACTCAAATACCTGTACTTTCTACTTCTTACATGTTGAACCCAAATACCTGTACTTTCTACTTCTTACATGTTGAACTCAAATACCTGTACTTTCTACTTCTTACATGTTGAACCCAAATACCTGTACTTTCTACTTCTTACATGTTGAACTCAAATACCTGTACTTTCTACTTCTTACATGTTGAACCAAATACCTGTACTTTCTACTTCTTACATGTTGAACCCAAATACCTGTACTTTCTATTCTTACATGTTGAACCAAATACCTGTACTTTCTACTTCTTACATGTTGAACCAAATACCTGTACTTTCTACTTCTTACATGTTGAACCAAATACCTGTACTTTCTACTTCTCTACATGTTGAACCAAATACCTGTACTTTCTACTTCTTACATGTTGAACCAAATACCTGTACTTTCTACTTCTTACATGTTGAACTCAAATACCTGTACTTTCTACTTCTTACATGTTGAACCAAATACCTGTACTTTCTACTTCTTACATGTTGAACCCAAATACCTGTACTTTCTACTTCTTACATGTTGAACCACAAATACCTGTACTTTCTACTTCTTACATGTTGAACCAAATACCTGTACTTTCTACTTCTTACATGTTGAACCAAATACCTGTACTTTCTACTTCTTACATGTTGAACTCAAATACCTGTACTTTCTACTTCTTACATGTTGAACAAATACCTGTACTTTCTACTTCTTACATGTTGAACCAAATACCTGTACTTTCTACTTCTTACATGTTGAACCCAAATACCTGTACTTTCTACTTCTTACATGTTGAACCCAAATACCTGTACTTTCTACTTCTACATGTTGAACTCAAATACCTGTACTTTCTACTTCTACATGTTGAACCCAAATACCTGTACTTTCTACTTCTTACATGTTGAACCAAATACCTGTACTTTTACTTCACTGTTGAACCCAAATACCTGTACTTTCTACTTCTTACATGTTGAACTCAAATACCTGTACTTTCTACTTCTTACATGTTGAACCAAATACCTGTACTTTCTACTTCACATGTTGAACCAAATACCTGTACTTTCTACTTCTTACATGTTGAACCCAAATACCTGTACTTTCTACTTCTTACATGTTGAACTCAAATACCTGTACTTTCTACTTCTACATGTTGAACCAAATACCTGTACTTTCTACTTCTTACATGTTGAACCCAAATACCTGTACTTTCTACTTCTTACATGTTGAACCAAATACCTGTACTTTCTACTTCTTACATGTTGAACCCAAATACCTGTACTTTCTACTTCTTACATGTTGAACCAAATACCTGTACTTTCTACTTCTTACATGTTGAACCAAATACCTGTACTTTCTACTTCTTACATGTTGAACCAAATACCTGTACTTTCTACTTCTTACATGTTGAACCAAATACCTGTACTTTCTACTTCTTACATGTTGAACTCAAATACCTGTACTTTCTACTTCTTACATGTTGAACCAAATACCTGTACTTTCTACTTCTTACATGTTGAACCCAAATACCTGTACTTTCTACTTCTTACATGTTGAACTCAAATACCTGTACTTTCTACTTCTTACATGTTGAACCAAATACCTGTACTTTCTACTTCTTACATGTTGAACCAAATACCTGTACTTTCTACTTCTTACATGTTGAACCAAATACCTGTACTTTCTACTTCTTACATGTTGAACCAAATACCTGTACTTTCTACTTCTTACCTGTTGAACCTCAAATACCTGTACTTTCTACTTCTTACATCGTTGAACACAAATACCTGTACTTTCTACTTCTACATGTTTGAACACAAATACCTGTACTTTCTACTTCTTACATGTGAACTCAAATACCTGTACTTTCTACTTCTTACATGTTTGAACTCAAATACCTGTACTTTATTACTCTTCTACATGTGAACCCCCAAATACCTGTACTTTATACTTCTCACATGTTGAACCCAAATACCTGTACTTCTACTTCTTACATGTTGAACTCAAATACCTGTACTTCTACTTCTTACATGTTGAACTTCAAATACCTGTACTTTCTACTTCTTACATGTTGAACTCAAATACCTGTACTTTATACTTCTTACATGTTGAACCCAAATACCTGTACTTTTCTACTTCTTACAGTTGAACTCAAATACCTGTACTTTCTACTTCTCTCATTTCCCAAACAGCTGGTTCCTTAGTCTGAATGTGTGTTTGATGCGTGATCATTATTCTTTAGAGTCATTGCCTATTGATTTGAACACGATCCGTGTATCCATCACTTCCTGGTCTTCTCTAAAGAAGAGGGACCAATGGAAACGTTGTCATGTTGCCGTTGTTCAGCATGGAAACATTCATTAGCTATGTTACGTCCCTCTCTAGGGGTAGAGAGAAACAACATACACCAGTGTAGAATTGGTATAATTATAGGTATTTATTTATATATAAAATAGTGGTAACAAAATAATAAAGGCATACAGCCTGGCACAAACAAAGGGCCAAAATACCGGTTGACAACAACCAACAGAAAGAGGACTCCAAAAGGGAGTCTTACAGATTATACACCGTATTGCATAGTACACAGAAGGGAAACAAAAACCTCACTTTTAACGTGGTACCCGTAACTGAAAAGGCTGTAGAAAACACAGCTGCTACTAATCGACAGGCGCTAACCGCTAAGCTAACCTGGATCCTATTTACACAATTACACAATTACACTGCAATATCTAACTAAACACAGAAGCTCTAAGTTAACTCGCTGTTAAACAATATAGCTTTCCCACAGAGGTCACTAAACCATCACAAGAATAACAAGAGGCTAGAGGCGTCTTTCCCACATCACAGAGCCTCCAGAGTGATGATTGTCCCCAGGCTTTGTAGTCATCTCCAGCAGGTGTGCGCCATCTGTGCGCTGCGATTGGAGTGCGTCGGGCCCGGCATGCTCCAATCACAATCTTCAGGGGGCGGACCAGGAGATGGCAGCCAATGACGTCAGGGCAACCGCACAGCTAATTTACATATCACACAGTTAAGACGACCAGGAAGGCAGCAGCCGTAACAAGCTCACAATGACATTATTGTTCTATTAATATAAAGGGAGGTCAGGTACTCTTTAAAACAGCTGCTAGTTATGGGTACTTCTTACTTAAGTACATTTCAAAGTCATGACCGAAAGAACCAGATCGCGGATACAAGCGGCCGAGATGGGTTTTCTGCGCAGGGTGGCTGGTGTCTCCCTTAGGGATAAGGTGAGTGAGTCATCCGGGAGGGACTCGGAGTTGAACCGCTCCTCCTTCGCGTCGAAAGGAGCCAGTTGAGGTGGTTCGGGCATCTAGTTAGGATGCCACCTGGGCGCCTCCCTAGGGAGGTGTTCCAGGCACGTCCAGCTGGGAAGAGACCAAGGGGTAGACCTAGGACCAGGCGGAGGGATATCTCTTCGCTGGCCTGGGAGCGCCTTGGGACCCCCCAGTCAGAGCTGGTTGATGAGGGGAAAGGAACGTTTGGGGCTCTCTGCTGGAACTGCTACCCCCGCGACCCGACCACCGATAAGCGGGAGAAGAGGGATGGATGGACATTTCAAAGTTATTTACTTCTAACTGAGTAAAGAAGTTTAGTCAGTACTTCTACTTTTACCAGAGTATATAACACGAGTATCTGCACTTCTACTTGGATGTGTGTACTTGTGCAATCTCTGCTAAGAAGCGAGTCGACCTTCCAGCATTCACACCAGGAGATCACCAGTAAAACCAGTTTAGGGGTTCATTATAGGATCATTTTTTGTTGTGGTTCCTTCTGTACAAATAAACTTCCTTGTGGTTTCCAAACTGGAAGTCTACGTTCTTCAAATTGGACTCCAAGGGTCCACAGATTTCAAGTTTCCCGAAGAGTTTTCGGTATTCAAGGATTCAAACAGGGTCCAGAAGGTAACAAAAGTTCACAGAGTTTCTTGGTATTTTGGGGGAAACGTGTAGAAGAAGTGTGTGTTGTTCCCTGTTGTCTCAGGATTGTCCATTGTTGAAAGGTTCCCAAAGAATTGCAGCAGAGTTTGAGGGTTTCAAGTAAGTCTGGATTTGTACTTTCATTATATTTAAGTGAACATTTGTTATCCCTGCAGCAAATCAAGTGGAAACCAAGAGGGCGAGCTGTTGCTGGGCGGAATAGACGAGGCGTTGTACGAGGGACCAATCAACTGGCTCCCTGTGACTGCTAAGGGCTACTGGCAGATCAAGATGGACAGGTATCCCTATTGTTTAAAAAAATTATTCTGTGTATAATGTAATGAAAGTGTCCTGACCCTGTACGGACAAGAAGGGATAACTTTCAACACTTATTAAATTATCTCTAAGGGCCTTTTGGCTCCTAGAGGAACAACCCAAACCAAGGTAACAAACTGTCAATCAAAAGCTAGCCCCGCCCTAAACATACCCCTCTATATCGACTATTTCACTCTAAATTGGACCATAATTGAAAAGATGACCATCATACTGTATTGATGAAGAACTTAAACTAGTCATTGAGACCATAACCTTATAAGGAAAATGTTGCTGTTTACTTTATCCTTCAGAGACAAGTAGACTTCCTTTTGCAGCAAGAGCAGTCGCGACATTTAGCCCTATTGATAATAGAACATTTGAACACAACTCAAATGAACATGTCTGTGTGTGTCTCAGAGTGGTGGTGCAGGGTGTGAATCCCTTCTGTCCTCAAGGCTGTCAGGCCATCGTCGACACTGGAACTTCTCTCATCACTGGACCCACTGATGTCATCCTGGACATCCAGCAGCTGATCGGAGCCACGCCCTCCAACATCGGAGAGGTTCAAGACCTTTATTTCTACTATATCAACCTCATCATAAGAGTAAATAGAGCGGTGCAGGGATGACGTATTTCTGTGGGCCGACCCTGCAGGAAGCTGCTGGTTCCGTCCACAACAAAGCAATGGGATTTCTCCACAGGGTTTTGGAAAAAAACTGGAATTAAGATCTGTGGAAAACGAACCTGTTTGATAAATGCACGTTTTGTTCAACCGGATAATCTCCACATGTCTACCCTACTTTCATAATGTTATAATCATAAATCTAACGGCCAGAAGCTAAATGCTAACGTGATGCTATAAAGGAACTACAGCCGAGTCCAGCAGCACGACTTCAACGTCACGCCAACTTAAGATCGATATTCAAACACACAGATTCTAGATGGTACGAGTTGAAGCGTTTGTTTGAACAGTCTGCAGGAGGCAGGGACTTGCTTTCAAGCAGAACAGAAACTAACTCAGAGTGTTTACGTGTTCGGCGTAATGACGTACAACAGCCTCCGCGACTTCTGTAGTCCTATTCAGCCACTTGGTAACAACCATCGCTTTTCAGACAACTCTTCAGAAATCACCAGTGGGGTCACTGCTGATGGATTTAATGTCGTAGAACAAAACGTGATCCGTCTCTTCAGTGTGTCTCAACCACAGACCTTAGTTCAGATAGTTTCCTAAACCCTATGGAGAGATCCCATTGGCTCTGAGACGAGGGAACAGGAAGTGGTGAAATGCTGACTCACTGCACCTCTCTGTAGGACAATCCCTTTTTCCTTGAGATGTGTTAACAACCTCTCTTTGTTTCAGTTCATCGTCGACTGTGCCAGGTTGTCCAGTTTTCCTCACATCACATTCGTCCTCGGAGGAAAGGATTACACTCTGACGTCTGAGCAGTACATCAGGGAGGTTTGTCTTTCTGTCTCTGCTTCGACTTATTTAGGTTCTTTTTTCCCAGGATGATATTGTTAGCAAGTAAGGCCCCGGCCGCACGAGGACGAAAACGGTCGTTTGCGTTACTGTTTAGTGTCATATAGACCGTTCGGCCACACGAGGACGACCGAATACGGCACTAAACGACTGGGGAAACGATAACGGGTCCCAAGGTGGATAGAACTGCATACGCAACGCTCTGGGGGGGGTCCAACGGCTCCGTGTGTACGCCATATACGATCATTTTCTGATAATGATGACGCAATAGCCCCGCCTCTCCCCACCTCCGCTGCTCACCCCCGCGTCAAAGTAAACACACTGAATTCAGATTATTTATCTTTCTCTCGATATGGACATAAACGCGAGTGAAGTCTAATCTGACAGGACGGAGACACCTCTCAAACTACCCACACTAGTTATAAATATGTTTATTTTTACTGTCGGCCGGGTCACTCATTACTGGATCAGCTGCTGCATGAGACAGACACTAAAGCTGTCCGAAGAGAGGGAGGAAAAAGAGAGGCTCCGTGTATTTTATTATATTATATAGATTCGTTATTCATTTGTTTTAAAGCTCAATAAATAACAAAGAAGACCTTTGACCGGCACTTTTATAATTTTGTCCGGAAGATTTAAACTTTAATTCACGTTGACTGGCGAAAAACTCTGCCCGGTTCCCTCGCCCCCCACCGCGGAGAATAAACAGAAGGGCAACCATGACAACCATGCTTCTTCGCTGGTACTGTGGAGGAAGTTACAGCGCCACGTACAGGCTCGGCATATGTACTGCAGCTTCTCCAGCGGTTGGAGCTAAACGGAGCAATCTCGTGTGGACAGACACTATCCGGTGAATATTGCGAATATTGCGTTAATCCTATGTGTTTAGCGTCCTCGTGTGGCCGGGGCCTAAGTTGGGGATCAAGGACTGTCTGGATCTCCTAAAGGGTTTCAGAGGCGTCGTAGGGATCCATCAAGAGCTTCCAGGAAGGTTTTTCAATGATTATCGTCCTATCTCTGGTTCACTGTAACGCTTTTTGCCACATAGTTTGAAGCATTTCAGCTGATTTCAGGGAATTCAAGAACTGCAAGGTAACCAGAGATTCACATGAGTTAGAGGGTTGCAGGAGGTCCAATGGAAGTTCCAAGATATTGTTTTAGTAGCAAGTTCTCCACATAGATGTCTCCTGAAATGTAGCTGAATTTCAAGAACATTGGCCTAAAGGTTATGCAAATCTACTTTTTGGGCATAATTCCGGGTTTCTTTTCAATATTGTTTCACAAATCGGACCGAACACACTCAAAGCATTTGTCATAAGACTCTGCAAAACCTCCAAATTCTATAAAACAACGTAGTTACCGTCTTCATGTTCAAGGTTTTCTGATTAATTACGATCTCAAAAACTGTTTTTAAACTTTGGCTGTAGGTAAGGGAGAAACTCTTAATGTGTTAAAGGGGACCTATCATGCAAAATGCACTTTTGTACGTCTTGTATACGTGAACACGTGTCCCCGGTGTTCCAGGGAACTCACCAAGTGTCAGAAAACACAACCCTCTCTTTTCCTCCGTACCCAAATCTCTAAAAAAGGGGCTGAAACAGATCTGACACAGATTTGAACACTGTCCTGACGTCAGTAAAGTGGCGCTACGGCTATTGGTCAACTCTCCACCTATCAGGGGAATGAGAGGTTGGGCCACGGCCGGCCATTGCCGCTCGAAAGCGCTGGAGACGCTGTAGTACATATGCCAGGCCTGTAAGTGGCGCTGTAGTCTGCCACAAAAGCAACGAAGAAGACTTCCCGTGCATGGTTGCCATGGTTTCCCTTCTGTTTATTCTCCGCTGTGGCTCTTTCTCTCCTTCCCCGAGGCGAGCGTTTGCGCCTCCTGCTTTAAAACAAATGAATAATGACTCTATAATCACATGTAAGGGATAATGTATATCCCGCTTATCACACGGCCACATTCTCAACAAAGTAACGACATGACTCCCAATATTAATTGAAATGCTTTTATGGATTTAGAAAATTATTTTATTGATTTAAAAAATAGTTGTATGTATTGATTTAAAATGACATGCATCCGCTAAGAAAAATAGTCCGTTGTTACCGTTTGAACTAACGTAGCAACGGCAGGAACTGCTTCGATAGCGCTTTTGAGGAGCTTTTTGATTACAGATTTGAAAACATCGCTGTTGCTTTAAAAGTAGCTCAACTCATGATGTCAAACCTTGGGAAGTATCTAGATATCCCTGCCCTGATGCCAAAGGAACCGCACACTGAATATGTGTCGCTGTTTGATGTCTATGTCTATGCCGCTGCGTAACAAGGAGGGTTTCTGCCCCGTTACTTCTCTTCTTACTTCTATAAGAATAAAACACGGAGGACGGAGATCTCTTTTTCTCCCCCTCTTCTCCCGCTGCAGCCCAGCAGCTGATCTCAAAGCACGCTCCCCTCTCCTGCAGGGGGGCGTGGTCAGTCGCAGGGGGCGTGGTCAGCCACAGGGGGGCGTGGTCAGCTGCAGCTCACAGAATCAGCCCTTTGCAAAAACAGCGCTGGAAAGAGCAAATAGAGCGAAATGAGGCGTGGCTAAAATGCAGGATCTTTATGGTATTTTGAAAATATATATATTTATATACTTTATATAGGTATGGCCCTACAATATATTGTTCAAATATAGCATGATAGGTGTCCTTTAAATTAAAAGTTACAATAAAAATTCAAGCATCGATCTTTTTTTTCATGAATAGATGTTTTCAAAATAAACGTATGCTTTGATTTTTAACATCATGGACCTTAAAGACAATCATTTATTCTGCGATATTGTTTATGGCTGACACAACAAACAAACGGTACTCAAAACGTCTTCCCTTTGTCTGTCTTTGTCCCCAGGAGATGCTCGGCGACAGGAAGTTGTGCTTCAGTGGCTTCCAGGCCGTGGACATGATTTCCTCCGAAGGCCCCCTGTGGATTCTGGGAGATGTGTTTCTGACACAGTACTACAGCATTTACGACAGAGGAGAGGACCGGGTCGGCCTCGCCACCGCTAAATAACCAGTCGAGGTTTAACTATAATACAATCGCTGAAAACGGCAATAAATTCTACACAATGAACAATGACAGCATTTTGTATTTCTTGCCAAGGCACACAGATAGTTTGCAACTAGCTAGCAGCGTTATGCGATTCCTTTCCCTGACGACCTGTTTACCTTTCCAGGTGTTAAAGATTTAAAGGTCCCCTATTATGCAAAATCCTCTTCTTCATGTCTCTTCTACATCAACATGTGTCCCATCTTCTCTATGTCTCTTCTACATCAACATGTGTCCCATCTTCTCCATGTCTCTTCTACATCAACATGTGTCCCCTCTTCTTCATGTCTCTTCTACATCAACATGTGTCCCCTCTTCTTCATGTCTCTCCTACATCAACAGTGTGTCCCTTCTTCTTCATGTCTCCTCTACACATCAACATGTGTCCCTCTGTCTCCATGTCTCTTCTACATCAACATGTGTCCCCTCTTCTCCATGTCTCTTATCTACATCAACATTGTCCCCTCTTCTTCATGTCTCTTCTACATCAACATGTGTCCCCTCTTCTTCATGTCTCTTCTACATCAACATGTGTCCCCTCTTCTTCATGTCTCTTCTACATCAACATGTGTCCCCTCGTCTTCATGTCTCTTCTACATCAACATGTGTCCCCTCTTCTCCATGTCTCTTCTACAATCAACATGTGTCCCCTCTTCCTCAATGTCTCTTCTACATCAACATGTGTCCCCTCTTCTTCATGTCTCTTCTACATCAACATGTGTCCCCTCTTCTTCATGTCTCTTCTACATCAACATGTGTCCCCTCTTCTTCATGTCTCTTCTACATCAACATGTGTCCCATCTTCTCTATGTCTCTTCTACATCAACATGTGTCCCATCTTCTCCATGTCTCTTCTACATCAACATGTGTCCCATCTTCTCCATGTCTCTTCTACATCAACATGTGTCCCCTCTTCTCCATGTCTCTTCTACATCAACATGTGTCCCCTCTTCTCCATGTCAAACCAGTATGAACCAAAAAGCATGACTCGACAAACAAAGTAAAAAAGAAAGTCTTTACTGAAAAGTAGTGGCACTGTGAGCTCTCCGTAGAGGTAACAGGTCAAGATAACAAAAAACACTCTTACGAGGAAAAGGCTAACGTCTAAAGTCAAAAAGATAAAGTAAATTCCAAAAACTCGGGTCTTAGCTCTGAGCAGAAAACATGGACTTCACGCTGGCAGTCAGGCACATCGGACGAAACGAACTGGCAACAAGACAAGGGAGACAGAATCTATATATAGGCAGGCTAAGGGGGAACAGGTGCAGACAATTAGGGCGGAGTCGACAATCACAGGGGAGGAAGTGAGGTAATCTGCAACAAGAAGGAAAGGTTACTACAAAATAAAACAGGATACAAGACTGAACTAAAAACATTAACTTAACAGATTTTACGAGACATAACATTGTTTTTCTGACGACTTTTTACTTCTTACATGTTGAACTCAAATACCTGTACTTTCTACTTCTTACATGTTGAACTCAAATACCTGTACTTTCTACTTCTTACATGTTGAACTCAAATACCTGTACTTTCTACTTCTCACATGTTGAACCCAAATACCTGTACTTTCTACTTCTTACATGTTGAACACAAATACCTGTACTTTCTACTTCTTACATGTTGAACTCAAATACCTGTACTTTCTACTTCTTACATGTTGAACACAAATACCTGTACTTTCTACTTCTTACATGTTGAACTCAAATACCTGTTCTTTCTACTTCTTACATGTTGAACACAAATACCTGTACTTTCTACTTCTTACATGTTGAACACAAATACCTGTACTTTCTACTTCTTACATGTTGAACACAAATACCTGTACTTTCTACTTCTTACATGTTGAACCCAAATACCTGTACTTTCTACTTCTTACATGTTGAACTCAAATACCTGTACTTTCTACTTCTTACATGTTGAACTCAAATACCAGTACTTTCTACTTCTTACATGTTGAACTCAAATACCTGTACTTTCTACTTCTTACATGTTGAACCCAAATACCTGTACTTTCTACTTCTTACATGTTGAACTCAAATACCAGTACTTTCTACTTCTTACATGTTGACTCAAATACCTGTACTTTCTACTTCTTACATGTTGAACCCAAATACCTGTACTTTCTACTTCTTACATGTTGAACACAAATACCTGTACTTTCTACTTCTTACATGTTGAACTCAAATACCTGTACTTTCTACTTCTTACATGTTGAACTCAAATACCAGTACTTTCTACTTCTTACATGTTGAACTCAAATACCTGTACTTTCTACTTCTTACATGTTGAACTCAAATACCTGTACTTTCTACTTCTTACATGTTGAACTCAAATACCTGTACTTTCTACTTCTTACATGTTGAACTCAAATACCTGTACTTTCTACTTCGTGAAGAAGTTTAGTCAGTACTTCTACTTTCACCAGAGTATTTTAAACATGAGTATCTGTACTTCTACTTGAGTAAAGCATGCGTGTACTTTTGCCGTCTCTGCTCTCCAGCGATTAAACTAAAACTCCAGGCTTCAAGCATCCCTTCAGAGATTAAGGATTTCCTCTTGGGACTCTTCTTCTTTGTTAATGATGTAACCAGCATGGAGATTGGCTCTGTTTTGGAATAGTATGTTTCCGTGTGCGAGTGGTTTCTAATGATTTCCCCAAGCTCGGCAATTAGGAGTCCTGTTTTTTTATCTCTTCGCTGTCGTCGGTCTCTTCCTTCTCGTCGTCTTCAGTCCCTGCGAGTCCCTGGAAGTCGTTGTCGTACTCGGGGTCTGGCTCTTGGTCTGGAAGCTGTAACGTGTCCGCCGGGGATCGTCGGGATTGGAAACGAGCCAGCGTTCGCTTCCTCCTCCCCAGACCTTTGGGGCTCGGTAAGCTTCGGACGGACGCTTTGGACGACTGCCTGGAGAACTGGAGAGAGAACTGCCGCCCCCGAGGTCTGGAGGGGGGGTGGTGCGTCCAACGAAACTCCTTTGGTCCCAGGTGGGTCGGGGAGCAACAGACGGAAGAGCTGGTCCTGAAAACACAAAGTGACTGCCGTTAATGTTAGGTTGCTTACAAGCCGGTAAAACCCCAGAGTCATGGGGGGTTATACTTGCAAGAGTCTAAGGACAGCGGGGTGTCAACATTTGATTGTTTGATTGATTGATCCTCTCGTGTTTGGATTGAGTTTTGTCCACCTTGCTATATGTGCGTCTTCATATCTTTCTCTTCAATGCATTCCTACGATCAGCTTCCCGGTCGTACGTTTCAATTAATGGTTGTTTTGTATATCTATATGTCTATTGTTTTGGTAATATCCAACTCATTCTGCCTTTAAATAATTGTTAAGCTATGGTTATAACATTTAAGAGATCACCAAATGTAAGACCAATAGTTGTTGCTCGACGTCTTGGTAATCCTATCATCTCGAAACAGCGTCAGAATCGTTTCGTTATAGTCAGTGTTGGACTATCAAGATGTGGAAAGTGCTAACTCTGATGTATTTACCTCGGGGTCTCGAGGCCCGGTGCCTCCTCACTGGGGGACGGATCCAGTCCATTGTGAAGTTTTAATGCTTCAAAGTTTGGACCGGCATCTCCGGAAAACGGTGGACTGACGACGAGTCGAGGGAAAACCGCTGAGGGGGGGCTTTCAGGGGAGGGAGGGTTACTGCTGACCTCCCTTAAAGTGGAGAGGGTGTCCATGTTGGGGGAGGGGAGACCCATGTTGTCTGGACGAGAATTAACCCTGGATGGTAAGAATAGATGATCCAATGTTAGCATCAGTCGGAGATGGCAAAAGTACACACATCCTATACTCAAGTAGAAGTACAGATACTCGTGTTTAAAAATACTCTGGTAAAAGTACTGACTAAAGTTCTTTACTAAAGTCAAAGTAAATAAGTATGGGCTTTGAAATGTACTTAAGTAGAAAAGTACCCTCAAAATTCAGATTATTTTCTCAAAAACCTGACTTTTTCTTAAAATGTTGAATTTTATATAGCTATCATTTGCCTCAAACAGTCCTGATGCTCTTCTAGGTAATCATACATCCTGTCATGTACACAGCTACAGTTGGGATACCTTTGTTATCATGTTACTCATGTTGGAGGAGGACATTCAGTGTTTTCCCAACAGACACCTTGTTGCCTAATCACACTTCAACTGGCACACAATAATAGGCCCATTTGGATATGTTCATCACTCTGAATTGAGCCAAACTGCACCTGAAGTCTGGGAAGAAGCTTCCTGTGGCATCACTGCTGTGTCGTTTGAACGCAGGTCGAGAAAGAGGAAGATCTGGAGGCTCCTGAACGCTCAGCAGCCGGCGCACTCGACCCAGAACCTGAAATATCAAAAGATAGAGGCTTGTCTCCAACAAAAATAATGGTCGGGGTCCTCGGGGGTAGCAGTTCCAGCAGAGAGCCCCAAACGTCCTTTTCCCTGGCCTCATCAACCAGCTCTGACTGGGGGATCCCAAGGCGCTCCCAGGCCAGCGAAGAGATGTAATCCCTCCACCTGGTCCTAGGTCTACCCCTCGGTCTCCTCCCAGCTGGACGTGCCTGGAACACCTCCCTAGGGAGGCGCCCAGCTGGCATCCTAACTAGGTGCCCGAACCACCTCAACTGGCTCCTTTCGAGGCGAAGAAGGAGCGGTTCAACTCCGAGTCCCTCCCGGATGACCGAACTTCTCACCTTATCCCTAAGGGAGACGCCAGCCACCCTGCGGAGAAAACCCATCTCGGCCGCTTGTATCCGCGATCTGGTTCTTTCGGTCCTGACCCATCCTTCAGGACCATAGGTGAGGGTAGGAACGGCCCGGTAGACAGAGAGCTTTGCCTTTCTGGCTCAGCTCCCTTTTCGTCACAACGGTGCGGTAAAAGCGACTGCAGTGCCGCTCCCGCTGCTCCGATTCTCCGGCCCATCTCACGCTCCATTGTTCCCCTCACTCGAGAACAAGGACCCTGAGATACTTGAAACTCCTTCACTTGGGCTAAGGACTCATTCCCTACTTGGAGTGGACAGTCCATCGGTTTCCTGCTGAGAACCATGGCCTCAGATTTGGAGGTGCTGATCTCATCCCAGCCGCTTCACACTCGGTTGCGAAACGATCCAGTGAGTGCTGAAGGTCGCAGACCGATGAAGCCATCAGAACCACATCATCTGCAAAAAGCAGTGGTGCAATCCTTAGCCCACCGAACTGCAGACCCCCCCCCCCCATGACTACGCCTCGAAATCCGATCCATGTATATTACAAACAGGATTGGTGACAAAGCGCAGCCCTGGCGGAGGCCAACCCTCACCGGAAATGGGTCCGACTTACTGCCGAGGAGCCGGACACAGCTCTCGCTTTGGGAGTCACAGAGATTGGATGGCCCTGAGTAGAGGCCCCCTCACCCCATACTCCCGCAGCACCTCCCACAGTAACTCCCTGGAACCCGGTCATACGCCTTCTCCAAGTCCACAAAACACATGTAGACCGGATAAGCGTACTCCCAAGCCCCCTCCAGGATCCTTGCGTTCCACGACCAGGACGGAATCCGCATTGTTCCTCCTCAATCTGAGGTTCGACAATCGGCCTGACCCTCCTTTCGAGTACCTTAGAGTAAACTTTCCCGGGGAGGCTGAGTAGTGTGATTGGCACACACTCCTTCGGTACTGTTTATTTATCTGTTTGTTATTATTTTTTTTTTTTTTCAGTAACAAATGTATTTCTTTAAGAAAAAGATATATAAATGTTAGTAATGTAGTTTTTGGGAGAAGGGGTGGGATTACATAAGTGTAAACTTCTTCCTTTTCAGATGTGTAATTAAGTAGATCATTTGTTTATACATAATTTAGAATCAGTAATATGTGTGTATATCAATTTGACAGATTAATTTTGTATAATAATTCTCATGTTACATTTTTGTATTATTGTTTTACACATTCAAAATAAATCAAATCACCTCATTGTATAAAATGCGTATATATCCCAAGCTTTATCAACATATCATTTACATTTGGTTGCATTTGCAGAATGTGTGCAACGGTTCTGAGTCTTTCGCCAGTCATGCCGACAGAAAGACAAACTGAACCGAAAATGGAAATAATAAAAAGTAGTTTTACCGACTTTTGGCGCCAAACCAACGCCGGGTCTTGTTGCAGTTTGTCGGAAACGTCAGACTCGTCAACCTGCAGGATATCAGAGAGTCTGGAAGAGAAAGGGACGAGAGCTTTTAACATTTACATTGATCAGAGGTGGGAAGTAGTGGAGTACAAATACTTTGTTACTGTACTTAAGTACATGTTTCTGGTATCAGTACTTTACTCCACTACTTATTTCCTGACTACTTTTTACTTTCTACTTCTCACATTTGAACTCAAATACCTGTACTTTCTACTTCTTACATGTTGAACCCAAATACCTGTACTTTCTACTTCTTACATGTTGATCTCAAATACCTGTACTTTCTACTTCTTACATGTTGAACTCAAATACCTGTACTTTCTACTTTTTACATGTTGAACTCAAATACCTGTACTTTCTACTTCTTACATGTTGAACTCAAATACCTGTACTTTCTACTTCTTACATGTTGAACTCAAATACCTGTACTTTCTACTTCTTACATGTTGAACTCAAATACCTGTACTTTCTACTTCTTACATGTTGAACACAAATACCTGTACTTTCTACTTCTTACATGTTGAACCCAAATACCTGTACTTTCTACTTCTTACATGTTGATCTCAAATACCTGTACTTTCTATCTTACATGTTGAACCAAATACCTGTACTTTCTACTTTTACATGTTGAACTCAAATACCTGTACTTTCTACTTCTTACATGTTGAACCAAATACCTGTACTTTCTACTTCTTACATGTTGAACCCAAATACCTGTACTTTCTACTTCTTACATGTTGAACTCAAATACCTGTACTTTCTACTTCTTACATGTTGAACTCAAATACCTGTACTTTCTACTTTTACATGTTGAACTCAAATACCTGTACTTTCTACTTCTTACATGTTGAACTCAAATACCTGTACTTTCTACTTCTTACATGTTGAACTCAAATACCTGTACTTTCTACTTTTACATGTTGAACTCAAATACCTGTACTTTCTACTTCTTACATGTTGAACTCAAATACCTGTACTTTCTACTTTTACATGTTGAACTCAAATACCTGTACTTTCTACTTCTACATGTTGAACCCAAATACCTGTACTTTCTACTTCTTACATGTTGAACTCAAATACCTGTACTTTCTACTTCTTACATGTTGAACTCAAATACCTGTACTTTCTACTTTTACATGTTGAACTCAAATACCTGTACTTTCTACTTCTTACATGTTGAACTCAAATACCTGTACTTTCTACTTCTTACATGTTGAACTCAAATACCTGTACTTTCTACTTCTTACATGTTGAACTCAAATACCTGTACTTTCTACTTCTACATGTTGAACACAAATACCTGTACTTTCTACTTCTTACATGTTGAACTCAAATACCTGTACTTTCTACTTCTTACATGTTGAACAAATACCTGTACTTTCTACTTCTTACATGTTGAACCCAAATACCTGTACTTTCTACTTCTTACATGTTGAACCAAATACCTGTACTTTCTACTTCTTACATGTTGAACTCAAATACCTGTACTTTCTACTTCTTACATGTTGAACCCAAATACCTGTACTTTCTACTTCTTACATGTTGAACACAAATACCTGTACATTTCAAAGCGTGTGCGTGTGTGTGTGTGTGTGTGTGTGTGTGGTGTGGTTGTGTGTGTGTGTGTGTGTTGTGTGGTGTGTGTGTGTGTGTGTGTATGTGTGTGTTGACCCCATGTCGGTGGTGGATCCCAGGAAGGAGGGGATGCAGTAGTCGGCGGCTGCCAGCGTGTACGGAGGTCGAGCCTCAGAGTCGTTCCAGTAGATATCTTTGGTCATGTGAGGCAGGTTCATGTGCATCTCGTCCACAGCCAGCAGGGACACCTGGAGGACAGGTAGACAGGAAGTGAAGGAAAGGATTCGATTGTGGTTTGCAATTTTTTTCGCTGTGATTGTCAGCTGACCTGAAGGTTCCTGTCGATGATCCAGTTCGCTTCAAAGTCGTCGTCGTCCTCTCCAAACGGGTTGATCAGCTGCTCCGCTACCTGACGACGAGACACAATATCTCTTAAAGGTCCCTATTCTACTGTTTGTCATCAACATATCACAGGTCTCAGATATATCCAGAGCCTGTCTCTGATTGGCTGAAACACCAAACAGATCATTGCAGCATTACCCATAATCCCCTCTGTTTCAGCCCTGTTTCCAAAGTGCTGATTCTCTGTCTGTTACTTTAGATGAAAATAAGGAGCCCTCCCCCACGCCCCTCTGAGAGACATTTGGTTATAAAGAACTCAATGGTGCTCTAGAGGAGATTCAGGTGATAAGGGGGGGGGGGGGGTTACCTTGGTTGCTGATTGGCTAATGGTTACACAAGACAAAAACATCGTTATGACATCATAAAGTGGCCAAAATCTGATCAGCTCATTTTCAGAAGGTTTTTATAGAAATGGATCAAAAAGAGAGAAAATCTTTGTTCCTGAAACTTTCAGAGTCTCTTTCCACAGAGGGGACACATGTTGATGTAGAGGAGACATGAAGAAGAGGGGACACATGTTGATGTAGAAGAGACATGAAGAAGAGGGGACACATGTTGATGTAGAAGAGACATGAAGAAGAGGGGACACATGTTGATGTAGAAGAGACATGAAGAAGAGGGGACACATGTTGATGTAGAAGAGACATGAAGAAGGGGGGACACATGTTGATGTAGAAGAGACATGGAGAAGAGGGGACACATGTTGATGTAGAAGAGACATGAAAGAAGAGGGGACACATGTTGATGTAGAAGAGACATGAAGAAGAGGGGACACATGTTGATGAAGAAGAGACGTGAAGAAGAGGGGACACATGTTGATGTAGAAGAGACATGAAGAAGGGGGGACACATGTTGATGTAGAAGAGACATGGAGAAGAGGGGACACATGTTGATGTGGAAGAGACATGGAGAAGAGGGGACACATGTTGATGTAGAAGAGACATGAAGAAGAGGGGACACATGTTGATGTAGAAGAGACATGAAGAAGAGGGGACACATGTTGATGAAGAAGAGACGTGAAGAAGAGGGGACACATGTTGATGTAGAAGAGACATGGAGAAGAGGGGACACATGTTGATGTAGAAGAGACACGGAGAAGAGGGGACACTCGTTGATAAAGAAATACATGAGACATCTCGTTTACCTTGAGCCAGCCGGAGTAGTAGAAGAAGAACTGCAGCAGCGTGAAGACGGGGACGTAGATGTCGAGGTCGTGCCCCGGGTGACCCTGCGCCGGGTCCAGGAACTGACGACCGATCAGACAGGCGAAGAAGAACGTGTAGACGGCGAGGGTGACGACCTGAAGAGAGAATCGAGATTCAAGGCTTTTATTGTCACAGTGAAGATCTGAGGTCGCGTTAACGGCGGCAATTACTTTTTTTAATTAATTGCGTTCAAATATTTAACGCATGTGCAGAACGGCCCGCCCCATACATCCCTCCAGTGGCAGCGCCAGGGTACGGCTGGGGTAGGCCACACCCATTCTTTCACACAGTGACGTCACGAGCTACCCACAATGCAACGCGCGCCATATATATATATATATATATATATAAATACGCCATTTTCCTGGAGGTGCAAATATAAACAGATAGCTAACGTAGCCAGGCAGAGCGCACTAGCTTTTTTTTTCAATTAACGACCGAAGAAATCGCTGCATGTCTTCGGATTGCATCTCTGGACTTGAGGGGTGTGCTCTCGGTCGTTACCAGCGTGAACTAGAGCTGTGTGTCGGGTCGCCCTTACAGACTGCCTGCAGATGCATGGAGAAACGACCCTCGAAAGTGGCCTTCGTCGATTTTGGCTGCATCTCCGTCTATCTTCTGGAAACACCAGGTGAATACCCACGTGTCACAATAATATCATCATGCCATTGCATATAAGTGGTATTTTAGAGTTGACTAGATATTGATTAAGGCAATAGACTTTGATATTCTGCTTGCACCTCGCGTGAAATGGCGGATACCGGAAGTACGGTGTCGCCCTCGGCCCAATACCCGTATGTGTGTGTGAAAGAATACCAAGAAATGGCTTAGCCCCACCTTGAAACATGATGTTAAAGTAGCTAAATAAAGTCCGCCAACTCGCGCAGAGTAATTGCACAGACAGCAGTTAGTCAGATTGATTTCAGCCGCTTGTCTGGAAATACGAAGACCAGAAACGGGTTTGAAAACTTTTGTCACGTAGTGATCGTCTCTCAATAGAACATCTTTGATAATGTCTTCTGACAATCAGAATCAAGATAACGGCGTGGTTGTTGTTGCAGGAAGTCCACAGGAGAATAGTATGCCCAAAAATGACTTGTATTTCAAATACTGACAGTATATCTAAATATGATCTCAGTTTTGTAAAAGAAATGACTTAGTGGAGGAAAAGGGACTTAGTATCTCAATATAATGACTTAAAGGTCACCCATCATGCTATTTTTAGGCAATAGCACAGGTTGCAGATATATAAAAATATATAACAACATGTCTACGAAGTGTTTTGCTCCAAACTCCAAACAGATCATTCTAGCTACGCCTCATCTCCCTCTGTTTCACTTCCTGTTTCTAAAGTGCTGATTTGGGGATACAGCTTTAAAGAGGAGGGGTCTGAGCTCATGCGGGACCCGGCAGCTACCGTCTAAACTAAATGCTGCCGTGATGAAACGCCATATCATGGATTATCAAGGATCTGAAACAGTCTGGAGCTCAAAGGCTTTCTCTCTTGCCGGTTATACCACAAGGTGAGTTCCTTTCTACTTCCTGCTTCTTCACACACATGCTCTGCAGTGCAGGTTAGCTCTGAGTGTTAGCGATGCTAATGTAAACACCGACCATATTACGTCCAAACCAGTCGGGCATTGTTTCTGATAGCAGCTTTCTGATTGGCCCGTGGGTCCACATTTCAGATGTTACGTCATATCGGACGCAAATCTGGATCAGCTCCGTGGTTCCCCGTTTTAGAGATTTGGGTACGGAGGAAAAGAGAGAGGGTTATTTCCTGACGCTTCGAGAGTCTCCTGACACACCGGGGACACACGGGGGGACACAGGGGACACATGGTGTGATGTAGAGAAGACATCAGAAAGGGCATTTTGCACGATAGGTCCCCCTTTAATGTTCTGGTGTTATCAGTCTGATGGTCTGAGGGAGGAAGATGCTCTTCTCTGAGCTTCCTCTTCCTCTCTCTCTGAGATCCAGTTACAGTGATGATAGACGATGATGATGACTTTAATCTCATGAGCTGCAATCCGCTCTAAACCACACAGAGACAGATGGAGTGGATGTTATAATAGAGAGAGACCTGAGTGTAGACGAGTGGGATGCCGACCCAGTCGTATCCGAACAGCGTCGCACACCAAGTCCGGAACACGTTCATCTCCTGAAACACAAGGGTTACAACAGGAAGTGCATTTATAACAATTACGAGTTAGCGTCGCAGAAGACGAAAGATAATGACTTAGTGGAAGTAAAAGGGACTTACAATTTCAGAATCATCACTTAGTATCTCAGAATAATCACTTAGTAATCTCAAATAATGACTTAGTATCTCAAATAATGACTTAGTATCTCAAATAATCACTTAGTATCTCAAATAATCACTTAGTATCTCAAATAATCACTTAGTATCTCAGAATAATGACTTAATATCTCAGAATAATCACTTAGTATCTCAGAATAATCACTTAGTATCTCAAAATAATGACTTAGTATCTCAGAATAATCACTTAGTATCTCAGAATAATCACTTAGTATCTCAAAATAATCACTTAGTATCTCAGAATAATCACTTAGTATCTCAGAATAATCACTTAGTATCTCAAAATAATCACTTAGTATCTCAAAATAATGACTTAATATCACAAAATAATCACTTAGTATCTCAGAATAATCACTTAGTATCTCAGAATAATCACTTAGTATCTCAAAATAATCACTTAGTATCTCAAATAATCACTTAGTATCTCAGAATAATTACTTAGTATCTCAGAATAATCACTTAGTATTAGTTAAAGGGACTTATTATTTAAAAACAATTTACTTCATATTGTGAAGATCTGACTTAGTTGTTGAAGTAACATTTGATTTTTCGATCTTAAGGTCAAGTTTTCATCTTATTGTGTGTTAACTGGCGGGGGGACGCTCCCCCTCAGTGTCTCTGATTGGAGGATCGACCCTCCCTCTCCTCATGTTCCACATGTCAGCAGTGTGGGATCACAGAACAACAGATTACTGCCTCGGAGGCTTTACATGTTCTGAATGCATTTGGTCTCTGCTGGATTTATTATGAGCTAATGAGACGGAGAGCAGCAGGGGGTGGAAAGTACTTTCACTCAAGAGT
>CADEHL010000768.1:0-30546 GCA_902827135.1 Harpagifer antarcticus
CCCCGAAAAAAAGCTCAAGGCTTTTATTAGTCATACGTACAGAGCTACAGTTATGACGATGAACGTCTGAGGTCACAGGCTCCTCCCACAGAGCAACACAATAGCACAGATACAATAGTGCACTAAGAGTCAAGTGATTATGATATATTAGATACACAATGTGTAAGCTGCAAACGGATGCATGTTACGGATGTTCTTTCAACAGTCCAGGTGTTTGTCTTATGGCCTGTGGGATGAACCTGGGTCTGGTGAACCGTGTTTATCACAACGTGTTTACCCCCCCTCACCGCGGCATTATAATGTCCGTCTTTTCACTGAATTGTCGTCTTGAAAAGGAAATTCGCAACAACTTCCTCTCCACCTGTTGCTCTTGTCATTTCAACGTTAAAAACAATAAAACGGCATGAATTGCTTCGTCGCATTCATCTAGACCAGGGGTCGGCAACCCCTGGCACGCGGCACCGTAACCAGTGGCACGCTAGGAATAAGTGGAAGTTTTCTACAACTCAAAGACGCTTGCACGCTTACACATGTCCTGCAATACACATGCTGCAGCTGCCCAGCTGCTCACTGTTTGTAAAAGTAAATAAATAGTATTTTCATTTCAATAACGTACTTTCTATACCCTGCTTCATAAACAATACTGACATCCCTGTGCTCCTCCGAGTCTGGGGCTCCGGGGATGTGAGGACAGCGCGAGGACACAGACAGGGAGGCTGCTTCACTTCATAAAGGAAATGGCGGTCAATATTAACAACATAGGAGTTAAAAGGCTTAATAACCTTCATTATGTGTTAGAGAAAAAACATAAGAAAGTTTGACAAAGATGAGGCTGTTACACGGGCAGCGGATCAGCTGATACGGAGCATAGAGAGAGCTGCAGTCCGCGGGGCTCGGCCTCGCCTCCTGTCCTCACAACTCTTATTAATCCCGGTACCGGACAATTGTTATTTGTTCCTGCTCGGAATCGAGTTTTGCTTCCCAACCCTGCCACTGTGCTGCACTTCCTGCCCCGCCCGCCCCCGTCTATCTGTACAGAAAGCGGCGAGATGCATTTCCTTAGGAATCGACAAGCAGAACCGAAACTAACACTTCTAAACGAACAATAGTGGACACGTACAATTTGCGAATGAGTTCTGCCTTTTGTAAACTGAATGTATCAATAATTTGTCAATAAATCAGGGCGAAAAACGTCAATTGAAAGATCTACTTGTCCGATATTGTAAAGTACACATCCCGGACGGTGGGACGTGTACTTTTTCGCACACTGCTCTCTCTCTCTCTTAAAGGGACAGCGATCTCATCTCACTCTGCGTGACCCTAATATCATAACATGTGTGCTCTGGAGAATCACAGAACGGACGATCCCCCCGTTGATAATTCTCGGTGATCTAGATCCTCTATCTCGAGCCAGTTAACTAGCGGGCCTTCTAGAGCACCTGGAACCGAGGGGAACTCTGAAAGAACACGCCCATTGGCTACAAATCAATATGTGATTGGTTGATCAAACTGTCAGTCCAAACGTACGCTCTCATTCAGCGCAACGGCCAGGGCATTGGATCAAAGATGTAGAATACCTTGAAGGATATTCTACCCAGAGACCCAGAACAAGATCTGATTGGTTGCTTTCTAACACAACACCACTGAAATGCGTAGAGCATGGTCCGAGAAGGACAAACAACTCAACGTGACACTGTGATATTACAGATCAACGACACAGATACCATTCTCATTTATTCATTTATTACATTTTATTTATATAATTACATCAATTTTTTGTTTGTGTGCATTAATGTAGTGCATATTATGGTGTATTTAAGAATAATAGATGATATGTGTATAGCGCCTTTCAAGGACCCAAGGCCGCTTTACATGGTGAACAAACAAATAAACAAAAGGGGCAAATAATAAGGTAATACAAATGAAATAGGAGTGGAAGCAGGGGGACGCGGGTTAGGGGTCAAAGGCCATGGGGAACTTGAATTATTATGATGACGGTGTATTCAAAGGCAGTTTGATTGAGCGCTGGACTACAGAGTTCTCCTGTGTTTGCAGGCTGTGTGATCGCGGAGCTCTTCACGGAGGGCGTCCCTCTCTTCGACCTCTCCCAGCTGCTGGCGTACCGGAAAGGAAACTTCCAGACGGAGCACGTCCTCCTGAAGATCGAGGACCAGAGCGTCAGAGAGCTGGTAATCATTACAGCACACACCTGAACACACACCTGAACACACCTGAACACACACCTGAACACACACCTGAACACACACATACGTGGAGACGTATGGAGACAAACTAACAAATAATTATACAATCGTGAGGCAAGTTTATTTATAGAGCACCTTTCAACACAAGGCCATTCAAAGTGCTTTTCAGACATGAAAGACATCAAGAGCTTTAAGAAACATGTCATAACATCACTTTTTAGCAGAAAGACTTTTCCTCCCTTTCCTTCTACTTTCTCTCTTAACTCATCCTTCAAGTGGTTCGTGCTGAACGAACCCCCCTTTGGAAGTTATTGAGGAAACCTTTCCGTTAAACTGAAACGAAGATTCTTGGAATGAGACGGTCTTTTAGGGAGGTCGGTTTTGAAATGCTCCCGATTTCTGAGGTCTCAAGATTGGCAAGTAGGGTCCTCACAGGTTGATGGTGTAAAGGCCGCTACACACCAACCTGAGACCAAAGAACGCGTACCGAAGGCGTCCCGACTTTTACGTCCGCTACGTCGCCCGCCTACGAACACACCGCAAAGACTTCAGTCGACGAGTGGCAAAAACTGTCCTTACCAGCAGGCGGCGGTAGTGTGTGTTCGTCATTCAAAAGAGGCAACAGCCAATCAGAGTGATTTCTTTGACCGACTTTCGGGAGGTGTGAAAATGTGCCGTAAAGCAACGACGGTGCGGGACACACCAACCTGAGTAGGGCGCCGCGAATGCCCGACGGCCTCTGACTCCCAAAATCGGGTGGGTGTGTCAGGGGCTTTAAGGCACGGACACACCAGGCGGATTATCAGCGTTGGTGGCCGTCAATGAGCGTCGACACGCCCTACTCAGATTGTTGTGTTTCCCGCACCGTCGGGTCTTTTAAGCCGGGCTGACGCCTTTTCGGCCGAAGGCAGTCGGCAACAGAAATCACTCTGATTGGCTGTTCAGCTAGCGAATCAGTGAAGCAAAATGGAAGTGAGGGACCCAAACGATTAAGAAGGCAAATGTGAGATTTCATTTAACTCCAGCTCTCGACACAAGTGCGTACGTGCTTCTTGGCCGTCGGCTGAAGTCTTTGCGGTTCCAGTGCGACACATGTCCAAGACGCAGAGACGCGAGGCGACGCAACAGTCGGGTTCGTCTGTGTGAGTTCTTTGGTGTCAGCTTGGTGTGTCCGGGTCTTTACAGGAAGGTCTTCAGCCATCATTTGAAAGACCCCAGGGCAGAGTCCTGCACAGGTCTGATTTTCAAGACCAGCACCCGCGACGTGCAATACCGAACCCGCCCCGCTACCCGCACATATTGCCAATTAGTTCCGCAACCGACCCGGACCCGCATATATATGAGCAGTGAAACCGAGTTATATCACTGAACCATAAATCAGGAGAACACGAACACATGAACACACGAACACATGAACACACGAACACATGAAGACACGAACACACGAACACATGAACACACGAACACATGAACAGTGATACTACTAAAAAACAGTTGCCCCAAATGAGAAGACAAATTAAAAAGATAGGTCTTTAATTTACTTGAAAAAATGTCCAATTGAAGTTGCTGCGATATAAAAGCAGCCTCCCCAGTGTTCTTGTAATGCGCTCTCTGCACTTCTATTGGAGGATCTGAGTGTCCTTCAGGTTGATGGTGTAACGGCCCGTCCACACGGCGGCGTGCGTTGAAGCTTCAACGCTTCTGCCCATTCACTTTTAACGGGGTGACGTCACGCCTTGCCGAACTGCATTGTGGGAGCGTTGCTCGCTTCAAAGGTTGAGCAATGTTCAACTTTTGAATCTTTCGGTGGAGGCGTCAGCCAATCGAATCATATGCCAGTACAAGCTCCAGCCAATCAAACCGCTGCTTGTGTGTCAGGGCCGGGAGATTCATGTGATTGGTTGTTGGTCGAGTTTCAGACACGCCCACCGGCAAGCTTCAACGCACGCCGCCGTGTGGACGCTGCGTGACAGGAAGGTCTTCAGCCTTGGATTGAAAGACCCCAGGGTGGTTGTTGTGTAACAGGAAGTGATGTTTTTGTTGTCTTTACCTTGTACATGTGGTGTTTTAGTTTTTTTGTTAATTTGTTTACATTTCTTCCCATGAACTGTCACTTTAGTTTGTGTTAGTGTTTCTCATTTGTCCTTGGATACTCTTCTGATTAGCATGTGACAGACCATCTGTTTCTAGTTATGTACTTTCTGTTGAGAAAGCGGCAGGTGCTACCAGACTCCTTTCTTCCCTGCTGCCTTTCGGGTACGGAGAATTCGTAGAAATGTTTTTGTATGTTTGGTAAAGAAGTATATACATTAAGTTGTTCACACCATGAACGGAACAATGCAATGACATGTTGTGTTGTCTCTCAGGTGGTGATGTTGTCTCTCAGGTGTCTCACATGGTGATGTTGTCTCTCAGGTGTCTCAGATGGTGCAGAGGGAGCCGGAGAAGCGCCTGACAGCGGAGGAGTACCTGAAGCAGCAGAGAGGCAAGGCGTTCCCGGACATCTTCTACACCTTCCTGCAGCCCTACATGGCTCAGTTCGCCAAGGAGACCTTCCAGTCCGCCGACGAGCGAGTGCTGGTGATCCGCAAAGACCTGGACAACATCCTGCTCAACCTGCGGGGGGGTGAGGGGCCTCTTCTTCCATTTGGGGAGGACATTCTTAAAGGTCCCCTATTGTACTGTCTCAGAAATATCCAGAGCCTGTCTCTGATTGGCTGAAGCACCAAACAGATCATTGCAGCATTACCCATAATCCCCTCTGTTTCAACCCTGTTTCCAAAGTGCTGATTCTCTGTCTGTTGATGTAGAAGAGACATGAAGAAGAGGGGACACATGTTGATGTAGAAGAGACATGAAGAAGAGGGGACACATGTTGATGTAGAAGAGACATGAGGAAGAGGGGACACATGTTGATGTAGAAGAGACATGAAGAAGAGGGGACACATGTTGATGGAGAAGAGAGCATGAAGAAGAGGGGACACATGTTTGATGTAGAAGAGTCATGGAGAAGAGGGGACACATGTTGATTGTAGAAGAGACATGAAGAAGAGGGGGACACATGTTGATGTAGAAGAGTCATGGAGAAGAGGGGACACATGCTGATGTAGAAGAGACAAAGAAGAGGGGACACATGTTGATGTAGAAGAGACATGAAGAAGAGGGGACACATGTTGATGTAGAAGAGACATGAAGAAGAGGGGACACATGTTGATGGAGAAGAGACATGAAGAAGAGGGGACACATGTTGATGGTAGAAGAGACATGAAGAAGAGGGGACACATGTTGATGTTAGAAGAGACAGTGAAGAAGAGGGGACACATGTTGATGTAGAAGAACATGAGAAGAGGGGACACATGTTGATGTAGAAGAGACGTGAGAAGAGGGGACACATGTTGATGTAGAAGAGACATGAAGCAGAGGGGACACATGTTGATGTAGAAGAGTCATGGAGAAGAGGGGACACATGCTGATGTAGAAGAGACATAAAGAAGAGGGGACACATGTTGATGGAGAAGAGACATAAAGAAGAGGGGACACATGTTGATGTAGAAGAGACATAAAGAAGAGGGGACACATGTTGATGTAGAAGAGTCATAAAGAAGAGGGGACACATGTTGATGTAGAAGAGACATAAAGAAGAGGGGACACATGTTGATGGAGAAGAGACATGAGGAAGAGGGGACACATGTTGATGGAGAAGAGACATGAAGAGGAGTGGACACATGTTGATGGAGAAGAGACATGAAGAGGAGTGGACACATGTTGATGGAGAAGAGACATGAGGAAGAGGGGACACATGTTGATGTAGAAGAGACATGAAGAAGAGGGGACACGTGTTGATGTAGAAGAGACATGAGGAAGAGGGGACACATGTTGATGTAGAAGAGACATGAGGAAGAGGATTTTGCATAAAGGGGATTCTGGGATGCTGCAATGATCTGTTTGGTGTTTGGAGCCAAACACTTCAGAGACATGTTCTGTAGATATCTGAGACCTAGAACATATTGTTGAAATACAGTATAATAGGGGAACTTTTAAAGAGGGTTTCATCTTCAAATTCTATTCTATCTATAACGTTTGACCTCCTTGAATGTGTCTCCTTGAACAGGATCCTCCTCTTCCTCTCCCCTTGAGAGTCCCCGGGAGGAGCAGGGCCCCCGGGAGGAGCAGGGCCCTCGGGAGGAGCAGGGCCCCCGGGAGAAGCAGAGCCCCCGGGAGGAGCAGGGCCTCATGGTGCTGGTGTCCGTCATCACCTCCTGCCTGCAGACGCTGCACTCCTGCGACTCCAAGCTGGCGTCTCTGGAGCTCGTGCTGCACCTGGCGCCGCGGCTCAGCGTGGGCGTGCTGCTGGACCGCATCACGCCCTACCTGCTGCACTTCTGCAACGACCCCGTGCCCCGCGTGCGAGCCCAGGCCGTGCGCACGCTGGCCAAGGTGTTGGCGCTGGTGAAGGAGGTGCCGAGGAACGACGTGAACATCTACCCAGAATACATCCTGCCCGGCATCGCTCACCTGGCGCAGGACGACGCCACCATCGTCAGGCTGGCCTACGCAGGTCAGTGGCTCCCATGAGATCAGATCAGAAGCACCAGGCTAAGCACATTGGAGGAACTAAAAGAGATAAACAATCCAAAATGTAAACGTCTCAAATAAGTTGATAATATACATGTGGAAAGATATTATATATACATTAATTGTGCCGGGAATGGATTATTAAATATTAGATTGAATATAAATGTGAAATGTACAGTGGGAGCTTGAGTCACTGCTAGTCTAGCTGCCATCTTAGTGAACCCTGAAATGTTGAGACCCCAAAGTTAATGTCATAACTGTAGAGCAGGGTCTCCGGCTCATAGACGCTGCCGGATGCTAACCTGCTTGTGCTGGGACATTAACACCATGAGCACGAGCAGCATTCATTCAAATGGATGGCTCGTAAACAATAGTTAAACAATGGCTTGGCCGATTTGGACAATGTTGGCGTGGTGTTGAGGGTTGCTGAATGCATTTTCAGGATCAAATATGGCAGTTTTAACCAGGAAGTGGCAAGTTTCCATGTGATGGGGACCCTTACTATACAACAACAATATAAAACCAATCATTTTAGAATAATAATCACTAACCCGTGTTTGTGTAATTTAGTGACCTGTGTGAGTGCGGACAGAACACACCTGTAAGGATACTCGTAAACAGAGCGACGAGTTCGGCAGTGAAAACATTTCTCCGACTGAATTCGGAGCACTCGCCAAATGTTTGGACGGGTTCACGAAAACACCGCCATTTACTTTTTAATTTTCCACATCGATGTCGGAGCGTAGGGATACCACGCTCTGTACACATGTGGAACCAGGGACTCTTTGAGAATGGCTTTCGTTCCCATCCCTAAATGTTACAAGTGGAGCATGTATAAAGCAGGGTGAGGGCAGCCAGGTGAAGGTAGTAGATAGACCCTTTGCACACCACACTGCAGGGGATTATTATGGTGAAGACAGGCTTCTCTTGTTTAGAGAACATCGCTCACCTGGCGGAGAGCGCGCTGCGTTTCCTGGAGCTGGTTCAGGAGAACAACGTGAACACGGAGCACGACCAGAGCGGGGAGGACGCGGAGGAAGCTCTGCACTCCAACGAGAACTACGACTCAGGTACTCACACACACACACACACACACACACACACACACACACACACACACACACACACACACTCACACTACACAACCACACACACACTCACACGCACACACTCACACACACTCAACACTCACACCATCACACACAACATCACCACTCACACACACACACACACACCACACACACACTCACACCACGCACACACACACAGCACACACACACAGTCACACACACACACACTCACACAGCACCACACACACACGCACACACTCACACACACACACGCACAACACACACAGCACACACACACGCACACACAGCACACAAACACCACAACCACACACACACACACGCACACACACACACACCACACACACGCACACACACACACCCGACACACACACGCACAACACGCACACACTCACACACACACCACACACAACACACACGCACACACCACACACTACAACACACACCACACACCACTCACCCCACTCACACCCCACCACACACACTCACACACACAAACACACTCACACACACAAACACACTCACACACACACCTCACCACCACCCAACACACACACACACACACTCAAACACACTCACACACACACACTCACACCCACACTATCACACACACTACACACACACACACACACACTACACACACATACTGTTCGAGCACACACACACACACTACACACACACACACACTCACTCACTCACTCACACTCTCACACTACACACACTCTCACACACACACACACACACTACACACACAGACTGTTCGAGCACACACACACACAGTCACACACACACACACACTACACACACACACTACACACACCAACACGTTCTCACTCCCATCCCGTCACATAGTGACGGACGGGCCCCTCCCCGTCACTCTATTACGGACAGCGGACCCCTGGGAAGTCAGGCTTCTACGGGCAGGGCGTCCCATAGACCTTCATTGACCACGTGATCAACAACAATGGCCGACCTTCGTGTTATCCTAAGTGGAAAATGCCTATTTTAAGGTTCATGGCCATTAAAATGCGTGATGTCATTTTATGCGAGTAATATGAGTTGTTATTTCTGATTATTTGTGCAGTACATGTACATGATGTTTAGTTTGCTAGTTATGACGAAGAGTACTTCATGAATGTGTGCACATTCGGGGTGTAACGGTATCCGTAGTGCACATTCATGGTTGCTAATGTGTTTTCTCCCAGCAAAGCCTCCCTCTGTACTCGGACCTATTGGGAGAGTCTAAAGGCAAGAACATCCCAAATATTCATTCAGGTCTTTATTTTAGACCTTTATTGTTTCCGTCAGTGAGGACAAGAAACGGCTCAGAGCCTCAGGATACTTTAAATCTTTTTTTCCTTCTAATTTGTTATTCTTTTCAAAATAACACGCTGTTATTTACTCACCAATAACACACAATTATCCTTGCTTTTATTTATTGGTTTAATTCCATAATCTCGGGCTTTTTTGGCGTCCGTCAGGAACTGAGTTTCAAAATAAAAATAACTGGAAACAGACGTAGGCCTCTAGGAGTTTAGGATGGCCGAAGACACTACACTACCCATAATCCCCAGCTATCGTTTAGGACTACAGTCCCCGTGATTAATCTTCAAGCTCTGGGATTGGATGTCGGAGTGGCAGTGCGCCAAGGTTACGCCGAGCGTCAACAGCTGTTTGAAATGGAACGAAACCACGCCAGACTATTCAAACTGGAATCGAACGCCCCCCCGAAACTACACACTACACACTACACACTACACACTACACTATTGTGTTTCGCAAAATGTTCTTTTAAACGGAGTGAGAATGTGTTGCACACACACACTCACACACACTCACACACACACTCACACACACACACCACACACACACACACACAAAGATCTAGACGTAATTCGCTTCATACGAGGTGTGTGTGTGTGTGTGTGTGTGTGTGTGTGTGTGTGTGTGTGTGTGTGTGTGTGTGTGTGTGTGTGTGTGTGTGTGTGTGTGTGTGTGTGTGTGTGTGTGTGTGTGTGTGTGTGTGTGTGTGTGTGTGTGTGTGTGTGTGTGTGTGTGTGTGTGTGTGTGTGTGTGTGTGTGTGTGTGTGTGTGTGTGTGTGTGTGTGTGTGTGTGTGTGTGTGTGTGTGTGTGTGTGTGTGTGTGTGTGTGTGTGTGTGTGTGTGTGTGTTGTGTGTGTGTGTGTGTGTGTGTGTGTGTGTGTGTGTGTGTGTGTGTGTGTGTGTGTGTGTGTGTGTGTGTGTGTGTGTGTGTGTGTGTGTGTGTGTGTGTGTGTGTGTGTGTGTGTGTGTGTGTGTGTGTGTGTGTGTGTGTGTAGAGCTGCAGGCGCTGCACGAGATGGTTCAGCAGAAGGTGGTGACGCTGCTCAGCGACTCGGAGAACATCGTGAAACAGTCTCTGATGGAGAACGGCATCACGAGGCTCTGCGTGTTCTTCGGCCGGCAGAAAGCCAACGACGTGCTGCTGTCCCACATGATCACCTTCCTCAACGACAAGAACGACTGGCACCTCAGGGGGGCCTTCTTCGACAGCATCGTGGGTAAGGGCCACCACGCTTCATTCATACGACTGGCACCTCAGGGGGCCTTCTTCGACAGCATCGTGGGTAAGGGCCACCACGCTTCATTCATACGACTGGCACCTTAGGGGGCCTTCTTCGACAGCGTCGTGGGAATCACAACAAGAAGCTCCCTCAGATTATTTAAGAACTCTAAGGAACATTCAGCAAAATGTAACCTTTGATCAGGTTAACAGACACAAGGAGGTTCATTCTCTATCTCTCTCTCTCTCTCTCTCTCTCTCTCTCTCTCTCTCTCTCTCTCTCTCTCTCTCTCTCTCTCTCTCTCTCTCTCTCTCTCTCTCTCTCTCTCTCTCTCTCCTCTCTTCCCCCCCCCGCAGGCGTAGCGGCGTACGTGGGCTGGCAGAGCTCGTCCATCCTGAAGCCTCTGCTGCAGCAGGGCCTCAGCGACACCGAGGAGTTCGTCATCTACAAAGCTCTCAACTCGCTCACCTGCATGTGTCAGCTGGGGCTGCTGCAGAAACCCCACATCTACGAGTTCGTCAGCGACATCGGTGAGAGGGGAAGGGAGCGGGGGGGGGGGGGACTGTACTTAACCTATTCTGTGTGTTGACATTTACGACCACCCCTGCTTCTTATCTCCCGTATGGAATGTGATAATGGAGTATGTTGATACTACCAGGTTTTATGGCCTGACCTACCGGGCACAGGGGGGGTTTTACGACTGTGAGAATGCGGGCTTCTAAGCACCACGGATGTCAGAGACATCTCCATTGTTCCCAGGTGTTCACGTACCTTCCCCCAATATGTGGGTTGACTCTCTGTAAACTAGTTAAAGGGTCTACCAAGATGCGAGGCTGATCAGATTTGACATGGCAACCCACCCGTGCAGTCAGAACCTTTGACTGTGTGACTTGTGATGTGAATTCTCCGGCCGATGCTTGTATTACAGATCCGTGTTTGACATCAAAGCTCCAGCTCTCCTCGTGTCTCTCTTAGTCCTAACTCTCCATTGCTGCAGAAGTTTCCCTTACACACTTGCACCTCGGGAGCTCGCACAGCGTAAAGCCAAAACTCACAGACCTTTCAATGATCTGTACGGTTTGGAGGGCAGGCATAACACCGGAGCCTCGCTGCGGGGAAGCTTTGGGCTGGTCCGAGTTTGCTCTAATCTGTCAAAATGACGGACGGTAAAAGCAGAAGTACCAGAGTGTAGGAATACTCTGTTACAGTGAAAGTCCTGCATTCAAAATGTTCCTCAAGTGAAAGTAGAAAAGCATTCTCATCAAAATCACCAAAAGTGGTGATTGTGCAGATTCCAGAATACAATATAAGATATGTTTTTGATTGAGTACCCCCCGTACCCCCCGTACCCCCCCGTACCCCCTCCTTCCCTCCGTGCTGCTGCAGCTCCCTTCCTGTGCCACCCCAACCTGTGGATCCGCTACGGGGCGGTGGGCTTCATCACGGTCATCGCTCAGCACCTGAACGTGGCCGACGTCTACTGCAAGCTGATGCCTCACCTCAACCCCTTCATCACGCAGCCCATCATCCAGGTCAGACCCTCCTCTTCCTCAGCATCTGCTTCATCCCCTGCTTCATAGGACACGATGAGAATAAGATCGCTTTATTGATCCCAATTTGGGACCTTTTTGCACTGCAGCAGCATAAAAAGACAGGGAAGTTCAAGTGCTTGAAAGTGTTTTAAAGGAGCTTGAGAGTGTTTCAAAGGAGCTTGAGAGTGTTTTAAAGGTGCTTGAAAGTGTTTCAAAGGTGCTTGAAAGTGTTTCAAAGGTGCTTGAACATGTTTCAAAGGAGATTGAAAGTGTTTCAAAGGAGCTTGAGAGTGTTTCAAAGGAGCTTGAAAGTGTTTCAAAGGAGCTTGAGAGTGTTTCAAAGGAGCTTGAAAGTGTTTTAAAGGAGCGTGAAAGTGTTTTAAGGGTGCTTGAAAGTGTTTTAAAGGAGCTTGAAAGTGTTTAAAAGGAGCTTGAGAGTGTTTTAAAGGTGCTTGAAAGTGTTTCAAAGGTGCTTGAACGTGTTTCAAAGGAGCTTGAGAGTGTTTCAAAGGTGCTTGAAAGTGTTTCAAAGGTGCTTGAAAGTGTTTCAAAGGTGCTTGAAAGTGTTTTAAAGGAGCTTGAAAGTGTTTTAAAGGAGCTTGAAAGTGTTTTAAAGGAGCTTGAAAGTGTTTAAAAGGAGCTTGAGGGTATTTCAAAGGTGCTTGAAAGTGTTTTAAAGGAGCTTGAAAGTGTTTAAAAGGAGCTTGAGGGTATTTCAAAGGTGCTTGAAAGTGTTTTAAAGGAGCTTGAAAGTGTTTTAAAGGAGCTTGAAAGTGTTTTAAAGGAGCTTGAAAGTGTTTAAAAGGAGCTTGAGGGTATTTCAAAGGTGCTTGAAAGTGTTTCAAAGGAGCTTGAGAGTGTTTCAAAGGAGCTTGAGAGTGTTTCAAATGAGCTTGAAAGTGTTTCAAAGGAGCTTGAAAGTGTTTTAAAGGAGCTTGAAAGTGTTTTAAAGGAGCTTGAGAGTGTTTAAAAGGAGCTTGAAAGTGTTTAAAATGAGCTTGAAAGTGTTTTAAAGGAGCTTGAAAGTGTTTCAAAGGAGCTTGAGAGTGTTTAAAAGGAGCTTGAGGGTATTTCAAAGGTGTTTGAAAGTGTTTTAAAGGAGCTTGAAAGTGTTTAAAAGGAGCTTGAGGGTATTTCAAAGGTGCTTGAAAGTGTTTCAAAGGAGCTTGAGAGTGTTTCAAAGGAGCTTGACAGTGTTTCAAAGGTGCTTGAGAGTGTTTAAAAGGAGCTTGAGAGTGTTTCAAAGGAGCTTGAAAGTGTTTCAAAGGTGCTTGAACGTGTTTCAAAGGAGCTTGAGAGTGTTTCAAAGGTGCTTGAAAGTGTTTCAAAGGTGCTTGAAAGTGTTTAAAAGGTGCTTGAAAGTGTTTCAAAGGTGCTTGAAAGTGTTTTAAAGGAGCTTGAAAGTGTTTTAAAGGAGCTTGAAAGTGTTTTAAAGGAGCTTGAAAGTGTTTAAAAGGAGCTTGAGGGTATTTCAAAGGTGCTTGAAAGTGTTTTAAAGGAGCTTGAAAGTGTTTAAAAGGAGCTTGAGGGTATTTCAAAGGTGCTTGAAAGTGTTTCAAAGGAGCTTGAGAGTGTTTCAAAGGAGCTTGAGAGTGTTTTAAAGGAGCTTGAAAGTGTTTAAAAGGAGCTTGAAAGTGTTTAAAATGAGCTTGAAAGTGTTTTAAAGGAGCTTGAAAGTGTTTTAAAGGAGCTTGAAAGTGTTTTAAAGGAGCTTGAAAGTGTTTCAAATGAGCTTGAAAGTGTTTCAAAGGAGCTTGAAAGTGTTTTAAAGGAGCTTGAAAGTGTTTTAAAGGAGCTTGAGAGTGTTTAAAAGGAGCTTGAAAGTGTTTAAAATGAGCTTGAAAGTGTTTTAAAGGAGCTTGAAAGTGTTTCAAAGGAGCTTGAAAGTGTTTTAAAGGAGCTTGAGAGTGTTTCAAAGGTGCTTGAAAGTGTTTTAAAGGAGCTTGAAAGTGTTTTAAAGGAGCTTGAAAGTGTTTTAAAGGAGCTTGAAAGTGTTTAAAAGGAGCTTGAGGGTATTTCAAAGGTGCTTGAAAGTGTTTTAAAGGAGCTTGAAAGTGTTTAAAAGGAGCTTGAGGGTATTTCAAAGGTGCTTGAAAGTGTTTCAAAGGAGCTTGAGAGTGTTTCAAATGAGCTTGAAAGTGTTTCAAAGGAGCTTGAAAGTGTTTTAAAGGAGCTTGAAAGTGTTTAAAATGAGCTTGAAAGTGTTTTAAAGGAGCTTTAAAGTGTTTTAAAGGAGCTTGAAAGTGTTTTAAAGGAGCTTGAAAGTGTTTAAAAGGAGCTTGAGGGTATTTCAAAGGTGCTTGAAAGTGTTTCAAAGGAGCTTGAGAGTGTTTTAAAGGAGCTTGAAAGTGTTTAAAAGGAGCTTGAGGGTATTTCAAAGGTGCTTGAAAGTGTTTCAAAGGAGCTTGAGAGTGTTTTAAAGGAGCTTGAGGGTATTTCAAAGGTGCTTGAAAGTGTTTCAAAGGAGCTTGAGGGTATTTCAAAGGTGCTTGAAAGTGTTTCAAAGGAGCTTGAAAGTGTTTAAAAGGAGCTTGAGGGTATTTCAAAGGTGCTTGAAAGTGTTTAAAAGGAGCTTGAGAGTGTTTCAAAGGTGCTTGAAAGTGTTTAAAATGAGCTTGAAAGTGTTTTTAAAGGAGCTTGAAAGTGTTTCAAAGGAGCTTGAGAGTGTTTTAAAGGAGCTTGAAAGTGTTTAAAATGAGCTTGAGGGTATTTCAAAGGAGCTTGAAAGTGTTTAAAAGGAGCTTGAAAGTGTTTTAAAGGAGCTTGAGAGTGTTTCAAAGGAGCTTGAAAGTGTTTAAAAGGAGCTTGAGAGTGTTTCAAAGGTATTTGAAAGTATTTCAAAGGAGCTTGAAAGTGTTTCAAAGGAGCTTGAGAGTGTTTCAAAGGAGCTTGAAAGTGTTTTAAAGGAGCTTGAGAGTGTTTAAAAGGAGCTTGAGGGTATTTCAAAGGTGCTTGAAAGTGTTTTAAAGGAGCTTGAAAGTGTTTAAAAGGAGCTTGAGGGTATTTCAAAGGTGCTTGAAAGTGTTTCAAAGGAGCTTGAGAGTGTTTCAAATGAGCTTGAAAGTGTTTCAAAGGAGCTTGAAAGTGTTTTAAAGGAGCTTGAAAGTGTTTAAAATGAGCTTGAAAGTGTTTTAAAGGAGCTTGAGAGTGTTTCAAAGGTGCTTGAAAGTGTTTTAAAGGAGCTTGAAAGTGTTTTAAAGGAGCTTGAAAGTGTTTAAAAGGAGCTTGAGGGTATTTCAAAGGTGCTTGAAAGTGTTTCAAAGGAGCTTGAGAGTGTTTTAAAGGAGCTTGAAAGTGTTTAAAAGGAGCTTGAGGGTATTTCAAAGGTGCTTGAAAGTGTTTCAAAGGAGCTTGAGAGTGTTTTAAAGGAGCTTGAGGGTATTTCAAAGGTGCTTGAAAGTGTTTCAAAGGAGCTTGAGGGTATTTCAAAGGTGCTTGAAAGTGTTTCAAAGGAGCTTGAAAGTGTTTAAAAGGAGCTTGAGGGTATTTCAAAGGTGCTTGAAAGTGTTTAAAAGGAGCTTGAGAGTGTTTCAAAGGTGCTTGAAAGTGTTTAAAATGAGCTTGAAAGTGTTTTTAAAGGAGCTTGAAAGTGTTTCAAAGGAGCTTGAGAGTGTTTTAAAGGAGCTTGAAAGTGTTTAAAATGAGCTTGAGGGTATTTCAAAGGAGCTTGAAAGTGTTTAAAAGGAGCTTGAAAGTGTTTTAAAGGAGCTTGAGAGTGTTTCAAAGGAGCTTGAAAGTGTTTAAAAGGAGCTTGAGAGTGTTTCAAAGGTATTTGAAAGTATTTCAAAGGAGCTTGAAAGTGTTTCAAAGGAGCTTGAGAGTGTTTCAAAGGAGCTTGAAAGTGTTTCAAAGGAGCTTGAGAGTGTTTTAAAGGTGCTTGAAAGTGTTTAAAATGAGCTTGAAAGTGTTTCAAAGGAGCTTGAGAGTGTTTAAAAGGTGCTTGAGAGTGTTTCAAAGGAGCTTGAAAGTGTTTTAAAGGAGCGTGAAAGTGTTTTAAAGGTGCTTGAAAGTGTTTAAAAGGAGCTTGAGAGTGTTTCAAAGGAGCTTGAGAGTGTTTCAAAGGAGCTTGAAAGTGTTTCAAAGGTGCTTGAAAGTGTTTAAAAGGAGCTTGAGAGTGTTTAAAAGGAGCTTGAAAGTGTTTTAAAGGAGCTTGAAAGTGTTTCAAAGGAGCTTGAAAGTGTTTCAAAGGAGCTTGAGAGTGTTTAAAAGGAGCTTGAGAGTATTTCAAAGGAGCTTGAAAGTGTTTAAAAGGAGCTTGAAAGTGTTTTAAAGGAGCTTGAAAGTGTTTAAAAGGAGCTTGAGAGTGTTTCAAAGGAGCTTGAAAGTGTTTAAAAGGAGCTTGAGAGTGTTTCAAAGGAGCTTGAAAGTGTTTCAAAGGAGCTTGAGAGTGTTTCAAAGGAGCTTGAAAGTGTTTCAAAGGAGCTTGAGAGTGTTTTAAAGGTGCTTGAAAGTGTTTAAAATGAGCTTGAGAGTGTTTCAAAGGAGCTTGAAAGTGTTTTAAAGGAGCGTGAAAGTGTTTTAAAGGTGCTTGAAAGTGTTTAAAAGGAGCTTGAGAGTGTTTCAAAGGAGCTTGAGAGTGTTTCAAAGGAGCTTGAAAGTGTTTCAAAGGTGCTTGAAAGTGTTTTAAAGGAGCTTGAAAGTGTTTCAAAGGTGCTTGAAAGTGTTTAAAAGGAGCTTGAAAGTGTTTCAAAGGAGCTTGAAAGTGTTTTAAAGGAGCTTGAAAGTGTTTTAAAGGAGCTTGAAAGTGTTTCAAAGGAGCTTGAGAGTGTTTAAAAGGTGCTTGAGAGTGTTTCAAAGGAGCCTGAAAGTGTTTTAAAGGTGCTTGAAAGTGTTTAAAAGGAGCTTGAGAGTGTTTCAAAGGAGCTTGAAAGTGTTTAAAAGGAGCTTGAAAGTGTTTAAAAGGAGCTTGAAAGTGTTTAAAAGGAGCTTGAAAGTGTTTTAAAGGAGCTTGAAAGTGTTTTAAAGGAGCTTGAAAGTGTTTCAAAGGAGCTTGAGAGTGTTTTAAAGGAGCTTGAAAGTGTTTTAAAGGAGCTTGAAAGTGTTTTAAAGGAGCTTGAGAGTGTTTTAAAGGAGCTTGAGAGTGTTTTAAAGGAGCTTGAAAGTGTTTTAAAGGAGCTTGAAAGTGTTTCAAAGGAGCTTGAAAGTGTTTCAAAGGAGCTTGAGAGTGTTTAAAAGGAGCTTGAGAGTGTTTAAAAGGAGCTTGAGAGTGTTTAAAAGGAGCTTGAGAGTGTTTTAAAGGAGCTTGAAAGTGTTTCAAAGGAGCTTGAGAGTGTTTTAAAGGAGCTTGAGAGTGTTTTAAAGGAGCTTGAAAGTGTTTTAAAGGAGCTTGAAAGTGTTTCAAAGGAGCTTGAAAGTGTTTTAAAGGAGCTTGAGAGTGTTTCAAAGGTGCTTGAAAGTGTTTTAAAGGAGCTTGAAAGTGTTTTAAAGGAGCTTGAAAGTGTTTAAAAGGAGCTTGAGGGTATTTCAAAGGTGCTTGAAAGTGTTTCAAAGGAGCTTGAGAGTGTTTTAAAGGAGCTTGAAAGTGTTTAAAAGGAGCTTGAGGGTATTTCAAAGGTGCTTGAAAGTGTTTCAAAGGAGCTTGAGAGTGTTTTAAAGGAGCTTGAGGGTATTTCAAAGGTGCTTGAAAGTGTTTCAAAGGAGCTTGAGGGTATTTCAAAGGTGCTTGAAAGTGTTTCAAAGGAGCTTGAAAGTGTTTAAAAGGAGCTTGAGGGTATTTCAAAGGTGCTTGAAAGTGTTTAAAAGGAGCTTGAGAGTGTTTCAAAGGTGCTTGAAAGTGTTTAAAATGAGCTTGAAAGTGTTTTTAAAGGAGCTTGAAAGTGTTTCAAAGGTGCTTGAGAGTGTTTTAAAGGAGCTTGAAAGTGTTTAAAATGAGCTTGAGGGTATTTCAAAGGAGCTTGAAAGTGTTTAAAAGGAGCTTGAAAGTGTTTTAAAGGAGCTTGAGAGTGTTTCAAAGGAGCTTGAAAGTGTTTAAAAGGAGCTTGAGAGTGTTTCAAAGGTATTTGAAAGTATTTCAAAGGAGCTTGAAAGTGTTTAAAAGGAGCTTGAGAGTGTTTTAAAGGAGCTTGAAAGTGTTTCAAAGGAGCTTGAGAGTGTTTCAAAGGAGCTTGAGAGTGTTTCAAAGGAGCTTGAGAGTGTTTTAAAGGAGCTTGAAAGTGTTTCAAAGGAGCTTGAGAGTGTTTTAAAGGTGCTTGAAAGTGTTTAAAATGAGCTTGAAAGTGTTTCAAAGGAGCTTGAGAGTGTTTTAAAGGAGCTTGAAAGTGTTTCAAAGGAGCTTGAGAGTATTTCAAAGGAGCTTGAGAGTGTTTCAAAGGAGCTTGAGAGTGTTTTAAAGGAGCTTGAGAGTGTTTAAAAGGAGCTTGAAAGTGTTTTAAAGGAGCTTGAAAGTGTTTCAAAGGAGCTTGAAAGTGTTTCAAAGGAGCTTGAGAGTGTTTAAAAGGAGCTTGAGAGTATTTCAAAGGAGCTTGAAAGTGTTTAAAAGGAGCTTGAAAGTGTTTTAAAGGAGCTTGAAAGTGTTTAAAAGGAGCTTGAGAGTGTTTCAAAGGAGCTTGAAAGTGTTTAAAAGGAGCTTGAGAGTGTTTCAAAGGAGCTTGAAAGTGTTTCAAAGGAGCTTGAGAGTGTTTCAAAGGAGCTTGAAAGTGTTTCAAAGGAGCTTGAGAGTGTTTTAAAGGTGCTTGAAAGTGTTTAAAATGAGCTTGAGAGTGTTTCAAAGGAGCTTGAAAGTGTTTTAAAGGAGCGTGAAAGTGTTTTAAAGGTGCTTGAAAGTGTTTAAAAGGAGCTTGAGAGTGTTTCAAAGGAGCTTGAGAGTGTTTCAAAGGAGCTTGAAAGTGTTTCAAAGGTGCTTGAAAGTGTTTTAAAGGAGCTTGAAAGTGTTTCAAAGGTGCTTGAAAGTGTTTAAAAGGAGCTTGAAAGTGTTTCAAAGGAGCTTGAAAGTGTTTTAAAGGAGCTTGAAAGTGTTTTAAAGGAGCTTGAAAGTGTTTCAAAGGAGCTTGAGAGTGTTTAAAAGGTGCTTGAGAGTGTTTCAAAGGAGCCTGAAAGTGTTTTAAAGGTGCTTGAAAGTGTTTAAAAGGAGCTTGAGAGTGTTTCAAAGGAGCTTGAAAGTGTTTAAAAGGAGCTTGAAAGTGTTTAAAAGGAGCTTGAAAGTGTTTAAAAGGAGCTTGAAAGTGTTTTAAAGGAGCTTGAAAGTGTTTTAAAGGAGCTTGAAAGTGTTTCAAAGGAGCTTGAGAGTGTTTTAAAGGAGCTTGAAAGTGTTTTAAAGGAGCTTGAAAGTGTTTTAAAGGAGCTTGAGAGTGTTTTAAAGGAGCTTGAGAGTGTTTTAAAGGAGCTTGAAAGTGTTTTAAAGGAGCTTGAAAGTGTTTCAAAGGAGCTTGAAAGTGTTTCAAAGGAGCTTGAGAGTGTTTAAAAGGAGCTTGAGAGTGTTTAAAAGGAGCTTGAGAGTGTTTAAAAGGAGCTTGAGAGTGTTTTAAAGGAGCTTGAAAGTGTTTCAAAGGAGCTTGAGAGTGTTTTAAAGGAGCTTGAGAGTGTTTTAAAGGAGCTTGAAAGTGTTTTAAAGGAGCTTGAAAGTGTTTCAAAGGAGCTTGAAAGTGTTTTAAAGGAGCTTGAGAGTGTTTCAAAGGTGCTTGAAAGTGTTTTAAAGGAGCTTGAAAGTGTTTTAAAGGAGCTTGAAAGTGTTTAAAAGGAGCTTGAGGGTATTTCAAAGGTGCTTGAAAGTGTTTCAAAGGAGCTTGAGAGTGTTTTAAAGGAGCTTGAAAGTGTTTAAAAGGAGCTTGAGGGTATTTCAAAGGTGCTTGAAAGTGTTTCAAAGGAGCTTGAGAGTGTTTTAAAGGAGCTTGAGGGTATTTCAAAGGTGCTTGAAAGTGTTTCAAAGGAGCTTGAGGGTATTTCAAAGGTGCTTGAAAGTGTTTCAAAGGAGCTTGAAAGTGTTTAAAAGGAGCTTGAGGGTATTTCAAAGGTGCTTGAAAGTGTTTAAAAGGAGCTTGAGAGTGTTTCAAAGGTGCTTGAAAGTGTTTAAAATGAGCTTGAAAGTGTTTTTAAAGGAGCTTGAAAGTGTTTCAAAGGTGCTTGAGAGTGTTTTAAAGGAGCTTGAAAGTGTTTAAAATGAGCTTGAGGGTATTTCAAAGGAGCTTGAAAGTGTTTAAAAGGAGCTTGAAAGTGTTTTAAAGGAGCTTGAGAGTGTTTCAAAGGAGCTTGAAAGTGTTTAAAAGGAGCTTGAGAGTGTTTCAAAGGTATTTGAAAGTATTTCAAAGGAGCTTGAAAGTGTTTAAAAGGAGCTTGAGAGTGTTTTAAAGGAGCTTGAAAGTGTTTCAAAGGAGCTTGAGAGTGTTTCAAAGGAGCTTGAGAGTGTTTCAAAGGAGCTTGAGAGTGTTTTAAAGGAGCTTGAAAGTGTTTCAAAGGAGCTTGAGAGTGTTTTAAAGGTGCTTGAAAGTGTTTAAAATGAGCTTGAAAGTGTTTCAAAGGAGCTTGAGAGTGTTTTAAAGGAGCTTGAAAGTGTTTCAAAGGAGCTTGAGAGTATTTCAAAGGAGCTTGAGAGTGTTTCAAAGGAGCTTGAGAGTGTTTTAAAGGAGCTTGAAAGTGTTTCAAAGGAGCTTGAGAGTGTTTTAAAGGTGCTTGAAAGTGTTTCAAAGGAGCTTGAAAGTGTTTTAAAGGAGCTTGAGAGTGTTTTAAAGGAGCTTGAAAGTGTTTAAAATGAGCTTGAAAGTGTTTTAAAGGAGCTTGAAAGTGTTTCAAAGGAGCTTGAAAGTGTTTTAAAGGAGCTTGAGAGTGTTTTAAAGGAGCTTGAAAGTGTTTAAAATGAGCTTGAGGGTATTTCAAAGGAGCTTGAAAGTGTTTAAAAGGAGCTTGAAAGTGTTTTAAAGGAGCTTGAGAGTGTTTCAAAGGAGCTTGAAAGTGTTTAAAAGGAGCTTGAGAGTGTTTCAAAGGTATTTGAAAGTATTTCAAAGGAGCTTGAAAGTGTTTAAAAGGAGCTTGAGAGTGTTTTAAAGGAGCTTGAAAGTGTTTCAAAGGAGCTTGAGAGTGTTTCAAAGGAGCTTGAGAGTGTTTCAAAGGAGCTTGAGAGTGTTTTAAAGGAGCTTGAAAGTGTTTCAAAGGAGCTTGAGAGTGTTTTAAAGGTGCTTGAAAGTGTTTAAAATGAGCTTGAAAGTGTTTCAAAGGAGCTTGAGAGTGTTTTAAAGGAGCTTGAAAGTGTTTCAAAGGAGCTTGAGAGTATTTCAAAGGAGCTTGAGAGTGTTTCAAAGGAGCTTGAGAGTGTTTTAAAGGAGCTTGAAAGTGTTTCAAAGGAGCTTGAGAGTGTTTTAAAGGTGCTTGAAAGTGTTTAAAATGAGCTTGAAAGTGTTTCAAAGGAGCTTGAGAGTGTTTAAAAGGTGCTTGAGAGTGTTTCAAAGGAGCTTGAAAGTGTTTTAAAGGAGCGTGAAAGTGTTTTAAAGGTGCTTGAAAGTGTTTAAAAGGAGCTTGAGAGTGTTTCAAAGGAGCTTGAGAGTGTTTCAAAGGAGCTTGAAAGTGTTTCAAAGGTGCTTGAAAGTGTTTCAAAGGAGCTTGAGAGTGTTTTAAAGGAGCTTGAGGGTATTTCAAAGGTGCTTGAAAGTGTTTCAAAGGAGCTTGAGGGTATTTCAAAGGTGCTTGAAAGTGTTTCAAAGGAGCTTGAAAGTGTTTAAAAGGAGCTTGAGGGTATTTCAAAGGTGCTTGAAAGTGTTTAAAAGGAGCTTGAGAGTGTTTCAAAGGTGCTTGAAAGTGTTTAAAATGAGCTTGAAAGTGTTTTTAAAGGAGCTTGAAAGTGTTTCAAAGGAGCTTGAGAGTGTTTTAAAGGAGCTTGAAAGTGTTTAAAATGAGCTTGAGGGTATTTCAAAGGAGCTTGAAAGTGTTTAAAAGGAGCTTGAAAGTGTTTAAAAGGAGCTTGAAAGTGTTTCAAAGGAGCTTGAAAGTGTTTAAAAGGAGCTTGAGAGTGTTTCAAAGGTATTTGAAAGTATTTCAAAGGAGCTTGAAAGTGTTTCAAAGGAGCTTGAGAGTGTTTCAAAGGAGCTTGAAAGTGTTTCAAAGGAGCTTGAGAGTGTTTTAAAGGTGCTTGAAAGTGTTTAAAATGAGCTTGAAAGTGTTTCAAAGGAGCTTGAGAGTGTTTAAAAGGTGCTTGAGAGTGTTTTAAAGGAGCGTGAAAGTGTTTTAAAGGTGCTTGAAAGTGTTTAAAGGAGCTTGAGAGTGTTTCAAAGGAGCTTGAGAGTGTTTCAAAGGAGCTTGAAAGTGTTTTAAAGGAGCGTGAAAGTGTTTTAAAGGTGCTTGAAAGTGTTTAAAAGGAGCTTGAGAGTGTTTCAAAGGAGCTTGAGAGTGTTTCAAAGGAGCTTGAAAGTGTTTCAAAGGTGCTTGAAAGTGTTTAAAAGGAGCTTGAAAATGTTTAAAAGGAGCTTGAAAGTGTTTTAAAGGAGCTTGAGAGTGTTTTAAAGGAGCTTGAGAGTGTTTTAAAGGAGCTTGAGAGTGTTTAAAAGGAGCTTGAAAGTGTTTAAAAGGAGCTTGAAAGTGTTTTAAAGGAGCTTGAGAGTGTTTTAAAGGAGCTTGAAAGTGTTTTAAATGAGCTTGAGAGTGTTTAAAAGGAGCTTGAAAGTGTTTAAAAGGAGCTTGAGAGTGTTTTAAAGGAGCTTGAAAGTGTTTAAAAGGAGCTTGAGGGTATTTCAAAGGTGCTTGAAAGTGTTTAAAAGGTGCTTACGGTGTTTAAAAGGAGCTTGAAAGTGTTTTAAAGGAGCTTGAGAGTGTTTTAAAGGAGCTTGAAAGTGTTTAAAAGGAGCTTGAGGGTATTTCAAAGGTGCTTGAAAGTGTTTAAAAGGTGCTTACGGTGTTTAAAAGGAGCTTGAAAGTGTTTTAAAGGTGCTTGAAGGTGTTTAAAAGGAGCTTGAATCCCCTCAGATCGATAAGGAGCTGGTGCTGCTGAGCGTGCTGAAGGAGCCGGTCAGTCGCTCCATCTTCGACTACGCCCTGCGATCCAAAGACATCGCCAGCCTCTTCCGCTACCTGCTGCTGAGACAGAAGAAACGAGCCGGATCCATCCCAGAATGCCCGGCGGCAGAGGACCCCGCCATCGCTCAGATGCTGAAGAAGCTGCTCTCACAGGTGGGTCCGTAGAGCAGTTTAGATCTAATCCAACCAACTTTATTTATAAAGCCCAATTTCACAAATCACGTTTGTCTCGGCGGCTCTGACTCCTGATCTAAGTTTAGCAAATGGCTACGGCTTAGGTTATTGAGGACGCTGAATCCATTTCTGACATTTTCAGGATCAACAATTGCAGTTCAAACCAGAAAGTGGCCATATCTGTTCTCTGTGGACTGGTTTTGGTTTCCGGTTGATTCTAACATTTTAAAGGACTCCAAACCGCCATTGTTGACCTCCAGAACCTCCAAAACGTTCAGTACTCAGACTCAAATACTGGCTACCCATTGGTTGAGGGGAGGATGTGGCTCAGCGCTTTGATCTTTGGATCCAGGAGGCACTGGTTCAAATCCCAAGACACTTAATTAACCTTCACTCGGCTCTGCATAACTGTGATCTAACTCGAACCACAGGGGGTCTCATCCTGCTGTTTAACACACACACACACACACACACACACACACACCACGCTGCTCTGAACTTTGATGTGTTGTGTCTTGACCTGAAGTGACTCATTACGGTCTGATTAAAGGCTGCTGGTGTGTGTGTGTGTGTGTGTGTGTGTGTGTGTGTGTGTGTGTGTGTGTGTGTGTGTGTGTGTGTGTGTGTGTGTGTGTGTGTGTGTGTGTGTGTGTGTGTGTGTGTGTGTGTGTGTGTGTGTGTGTGTGTGTGTGTGTGTGTGTGTGTGTGTGTGTGTGTGTGTGTGTGTGTGTGTGTGTGTGTGTGTGTGTGTGTGTGTGTGTGTGTGTGTGTGTGTGTGTGTGTGTGTGTGTGTGTGTGTGTGTGTGTGTGTGTGTGTGTGTGTGTGTGTGTGTGTGTGTGTGTGTGTGTGTGTGTGTGTGTGATACTGTCTACATGTGGTTTTGATGGAGTCCATGTGTCATCAGGTCTCAGTGCTGCACAGAGAAGCAGCCGGATGGTTTTAAATACTCCCTCAGAATGAACTGTCGGCCGCCGTGTGTGTGTGTGTGTGTGTGTGTTCCACATCAGGAACACGCTGGATCAAACATCACCGTGGGTTTGATGGATGTCTCGTAAAAGCTGTGTCTGGGAAATGAGTTATTTTAAAGTTCTGAGGAAAACCCACAAGCATGCTTCACATGTGCTCTATTTCCAAATCACGCAGTCGCTCCGTTTGACTTTGAGTCAAATGGAGTCGAATATGCAAATTAATATAGGATCAAGCCAAATGTCGAAAACAAGTTAAATACAAAGATTTGAATAAACAAAAAGGAGTTGAAGGAAATTGTCTATTAAAATAAAAAAGTGTATATTAATATAAAAAGTAAAATATCCAATAAAAGGTTAAAAAAAATTATATATATTAATATAAACATGTTTAATAAAAGAAAGAAAATGTGCATTTAAATAAAAGGCCAGATGCAGACAGATGTTTATGGAGCTGAAGCCGGGACTCAAAGGTGTTACTGCAACAGCTGCAGCGTTATTATTTTATTCACAATTAGAATCATGCAATCCGCCGGAGACACCAGCTCCAGCCAATCAAATCATATGCCAGTACAAGCTTTAGCCAATCAAAACCGCTGCTTGTTTGTCAGGGGCGGGAGATTCACGTGATTGGTTGTTGGTCGAGCTTCAGACACGCCCAGCTCCAAGCTTTTTTTGAAGCTGTGGTGTGGACGGGCGTAAGATGGTCATTGCTATATAACTACTACTATAGAGTGCAGGTGAGAGTGCAGGTGAGAGTGCAGGTGAGAGTGCAGGTGAGAGTGCAGGTGAGAGTACAGGTGAGAGTGCAGGTGAGAGTGCAGGTGAGAGTGCAGGTGAGAGTACAGGTGAGAGTGCAGGTGAGAGTGCAGGTGAGAGTGCAGGTGAGAGTGCAGGTGAGAGTGCAGGTGAGAGTGCAGGTGAGAGTGCAGGTGAGAGTGCAGGTGAGAGTGCAGGTGAGAGTGCAGGTGAGAGTGCAGGTGAGAGTACAGGTGAGAGTGCAGGTGAGAGTGCAGGTGAGAGTGCAGGTGAGAGTGCAGGTGAGAGTGCAGGTGAGAGAGTGCAGGTGAGAGTGCAGGTGAGAGAGTGAGCAGGTGAGAGTGAACAGGTGAGAGTGCAGGTGAGAGTGCAGGTGAGAGTGCAGGTGAGAGTGCAGGTGAGAGTGCAGGTGAGAGTGCAGGTGAGAGTGCAGGTGAGAGTGCAGGTGAGAGTGCAGGTGAGTTCAAGGCAAGGGTCCCAAGCTCCTCCCACAGAGCAACACAACAGCACCAATAGAATAGTGCCATAAGAGTGTATATCCACAACGTGTGAGCAGCAGCCAGGTGAATGTTCTGGAGGCCCAGGTGAATGTTCTGGAGGCCCAGGTGAATGTTCTGGAGGCCCAGGTGAATGTTCTGGAGGTGAGTGTTCTGGAGGCCCAGGTGAATGTTCTGGAGGCCCAGGTGAATGTTCTGGAGGTGAATGTTCTGGAGGTGAATGTTCTGGAGGCCCAGGTGAATGTTCTGGGTGAATGTTCTGGAGGCCCAGGTGTATGTTCTGGAGGTGAATGTTCTGGAGGCCCAGGTGAATGTTCTGGAGGCCCAGGTGAATGTTCTGGAGGCCCAGGTGTATGTTCTGGAGGTGAATGTTCTGGAGGCCCAGGTGAATGTTCTGGAGGCCCAGGTGAATGTTCTGGAGGCCCAGGTGCATGTTCTGGAGGCCCAGGTGAATGTTCTGGAGGTGAATGTTCTGGAGGCCCAGGTGAATGTTCTGGAGGCCCAGGTGAATGTTCTGGAGGCCCAGGTGAATGTTCTGGAGGCCCAGGTGAATGTTCTGGAGGCCCAGGTGAATGTTCTGGAGGCCCAGGTGTGCGTCAGTCTCCCTGTGGGAGGAGAGTAAGGGTTGTTTGTGTTTTCGGTGCAGGGGATGACGGAGCCGGAGGAAGACAAGCTGCTGGCGCTCAAAGACTTCATGTTGAAGTCCAACAAGGCCAAAGCCAACATGGGGGACCCCGGCCCGGCGGGGGAGGGGCTCAGCGGGGTCATCGACCTGCTGACCCTGGGGATCACCGGCCGGCAGGTGGACCTGGTGAAGCCCAGAGCCGAGCCCGACGACAAGAGAGGTGACACTGAAAACTATTTAATATGTAAACACTTTAACTTCATTGCTAATTTCACTCAAATGAGATTCTAAACATGATCTGCATTCGAGTATTTTGATATTACCGATTTGGTTCTTAAAGAGCCCGTGGCACGAGTTCCCCCGTCACCCGGACCCGTCACTTTGAGTACATATCGTCCCCTTGACAACCGTTACTGAACTGATTTTGGATATTTGTACTTTGATAACCGTTAATCTCAATGTCGACCATGTTCTGGATCTTCTCGGGGATTCTTCAAGTCCCGCCAAATTACGTGTGACGTCATTGCGGGCGCAGCGCTCCAGCGGCACCGTTCAGGATCCCAGCATCTGCATGTAAACACGATGGCGCGCACAGCAGCAAGCTCAGACAGCGATGTTTAATTGTGAACGTGTCTGAGAGCTCACATGAGGCTGAAGGATCGGTTTACGTTCTGTTAGAAGTTTAGGAATTAGGTCAATATGGGCGATCATACGGTCATGTAGCCAGTTGTGGAAGGGGACTAAGAATCATCCCGGGACTCTCCACCGGCCCACTTCGGTACCGCTAGTAAATTGTCAACGGGGGGAGTGGGAGAGGTCAGGGGCGGCGGGTGCTGTAGGCAAATATCTGTGTCACTGCATCCTGGTAAAATACAAATATAATGTATAATGTGTGTGTCTTTGACATTAGCGCTGCTAGCCACCTGTGCTACGAAGCCAGCTCAACAGACCCTGGATCTGTTTGAGTAACAAACAAACTAACAAACGAGATCTCGCTAAGCGGTCCTACGACGCTGGTTATCAACTCGGTAAATCAAGCCAGGGTTTCTCTCTCCAGCTGAGAGCGCGTTCACGTGAAAGGGGCGGGGTTAGCAACATTTGACCAATCACAAACAGGGACAAGTGTACTGACAGCGCAGCGTCATACTTCATTCATGAAAAGTAAACTAGTTTTAAGCATCCATGACTTAAACATATAATCCAGGATACGAGCCACAGAGCTGCACCTGCAAGGAGAACACAGAACAACTGGTTAAACAATAACTAGGCCCACCGAGTGTTTGAAAGCGTATAGTTTTATCACTGCCCCGTCTAAGACACGAGTGGATCTGACTTTAATTACATTTGACTCGAGTGTTTCGTCAACTTAATGTGTTGCTTAAAATAATCCTTCTGCATCCAGTCTGTGACGCTGTGAGTGCTGCACGGCCAGATACGGCTCAGCTGACTCGGATCAGGAGATATATGATATATTATGATATGATCGATGATCTGATGACGTGATATGAATGATAAGTGCGACACGTCGGCCTCTTCCCTGCATACGGCAGTTTAAACTGTATTTCCTTTATCCTGTAATATGACTTGAGAGATTTAAACTCTGCACACTGAGCTCTGATTGGTCACTGAGTTGATCTCTTCTCTATAGACGCCGGAGGCGAGCAGCGTCATGTAAAAGAAGTTATTAAGCCTTCCCAAACCTGAGCCTCACGCGCCGCCTATGGGGGATGTGATAGTGACTTATCCGACCGGCCCACTTCGGTACCGGCCCACTTCGGTACCGGCTCTCTCGCCGCAGTGAAGCGTTCCCGCATTGACGTCACTTCCGGCTTCCCCCAAAACCTCTAAACGAGTCGAAGGGATTTCCCCGCGATGATCGACATTATTGATATTTATCGGAACGGTATCGCACCTTCTTTTTTAAGCTGACGGCTCGAGATGACTAGTAGCCCAATATTCCAGTTGTTGGGATGCTGTCACAGGCTCTTTAAGTGAAAGTGCTTCCTCCACCTCAAGATCATTTCCTTTCATCTTTCTTCCATTGGCTCCGAGCCGTGTGATGCTCTTCCTGAATGATTCATGATCATCTGGAAACATCTGGACCGATGTGATCTCTTCTCTCTCTCCGCACGCCGTCTAAAGGCTGATGGAATTACATCCGGCTGCAACGTGTGTGCCGCCGTGCTCTCAACATGAGACTTTATAGACTTGGTTAGTTAATGATGGTGGAGAGACGTCCGACCTGCTGCTTTAATGAACCTGTTGTTGTTGTTGTTGTTGTCCTCCTGCAGCGAGGAAGCACACCAAGCAGGACTCCACCATGAACGAGGAGTGGAAGAGCATGTTCGGGTCGCAGGAGCCCGCCTCCACCCAGCCGCCCACGGTAACATCACTTCACATACTTTCATACAGTTTCCTATATTTGCCCATGACGTTCTTCTGACCTGAGCTCCTCCCACAATGCAACAGATTATAAAATACACAATAGTGCAACGAGTCTATATACTTGGTAGCAACGCTGCCAGTCCCGGAGCGTTGCTGCATTAAAACAAACACCAGGAACGATCAGTCACCTGGTTCAACCTACTATGTCCTCTTTGTTGGGACAACTTGAGTGCAGGAGGAAGATGTGTTTATGTTCCCAGAGGATTCACTTCGTCACCAGCTCTCAGACGCACACAGTCCGCCTTCTTACCATTCTCTTTTTTGAGAGAAAGTCAGATCTTTGGAGACATTTGAGAGAAAGTCAGATTTTTAGAGACATTTGAGAGAAAGTCAGATCTTTAGAGATATTTGAGAGAAAGTCAGATCTTTAGAGACATTTGAGAGAAAGTCAGATTTTTAGGGACATTTGAGAGAAAGTCAGATTTTTAGAGACATTTGAGAGAAAGTCAGATCTTTAGAGACATTTGAGAGAAAGTCAGATCTTTAGAGACATTTGAGAGAAAGTCAGATTTTTAGAGACATTTGAGAGAAAGTCAGATCTTTAGAGACATTTGAGAGAAAGTCAGATCTTTAGAGACATTTGAGAGAAAGTCAGATTTTTAGGGACATTTGAGAGAAAGTCAGATTTTTAGAGACATTTGAGAGAAAGTCAGATCTTTAGAGACATTTGAGAGAAAGTCAGATTTTTAGAGACATTTGAGAGAAAGTCAGATTTTTAGAGACATTTGAGAGAAAGTCAGATCTTTCGAGAAGGACACTGCTCAGGAACTAGCTGATGCTCCGTGTGTGATGACTGCTTCTTGTGATGTGGAACCTTTGGAACTTCAGTATGGACTTTCTCATTGAAAACGCGTCGCAGCATAAAGCCAAGCTTAGCCTCTCGGCGACTCACATTTGTGTGTGTGTGTGTGTGTGTGAGCAGGCAGAGGGTCAGGTGAAGAAGAGCTCGGCTCCGCCCCCCGCTCTGGCGGCGGTTCAGAGCGGGCCGGCCTATCAGAGACGGCTGAACACCTGCAGGGTGGAGCTGCAGCAGCTGGTTCAGCAGAGGAGAGAGCAGAGCAGCGCTGAGAGGAAGCACAAGCACATGATGGAGAGCGCAGAGTGGGAGAGCAGACCCCCCCCTCCAGGTACACACACACACACACACACACACACTGTACCTGTGAGTGATGCCTGTGTGTTTACCTGTGTGTGTTACCTATGTGTGTGTGTTTACCTATGTGTGTGTGTGTGTGTTTACCTGTGTGTGTGTGTGTGTGTGTTTACCTATGTGTGTGTTTGTGTTTACCTATGTGTGTGTGTGTTTACCTGTGTGTGTTACCTATGTGTGTGTGTGTTTACCTATGTGTGTGTTTACCTGTGTGTTACCTGTGTGTTTACCTATGTGTGTGTGTGTTTACCTGTGTGTGTGTGTGTGTGTGTGTGTTTACCTATGTGTGTGTGTGTTACCTGTGTGTGTGTGTGTGTGTGTTTACCTATGTGTGTGTGTGTGTTTACCTATGTGTGTGTGTGTTTACCTGTGTGTGTTACCTGTGTGTGTGTGTTTACCTATGTGTGTGTGTGTTTACCTATGTGTGTGTGTGTTTACCTATGTGTGTTACCTGTGTGTTTACCTGTGTGTGTTACCTGTGTGTGTGTTTACCTGTGTGTGTGTTACCTGTGTGTGTGTGTGTGTGTTTATCTGTGTGTGTGTTTACTTGTGTGTGTGTGTGTGTTTACCTGTGTGTGTGTGTGTGTGTTTACCTGTGTGTGTGTGTGTGTTACCTGTGTGTGTGTGTGTTTACCTGTGTGTGTTACCTGTGTGTGTTACCTGTGTGTGTTACCTGTGTGTGTGTGTGTGTTTACCTGTGTGTGTTTACCTGTGTGTGTTTTACCTGTGTGTGTTTACCTGTGTGTGTGTGTTTATCTGTGTGTGTGTGTGTGTTTACCTGTGTGTGTGTGTGGTGGTGTGTGTTTATCTGTGTGTGTATGTGTTTACCTGTGTGTGTGTGTGTGTGTTTACCTGTGTGTGTGTGTGTGTGTGTGTGTGTGTTTACCTGTGTGTGTTTACCTGTGTGTGTTACCTGTGTGTGTTTATCTGTGTGTGTATGTGTTTACCTGTGTGTGTGTGTTTTACCCTGTTTGTGTGTGTGTGTGTTACCTGTGTGTGTTTACCTGTGTGTGTGTGTGTGTGTGTTTACCTGTGTGTTTACCTGTGTGTGTG
>CADEHL010000769.1:0-29148 GCA_902827135.1 Harpagifer antarcticus
ACCTTTGAACTACTTATTTTGTATCTGTTGCATTGCCACTTCTACACTGTAGTTTTGTGCAACCTTTGAATTTAGCGTGCATTTGACCTGCTCTGTGTTTACTTCTGTGTGTCCAGGTGTTGGAGAGGGGGGGGGCGTTCCCTCAGGTGATCCTACCTGAGTTCGGAGGTTACTGGATCGAGGATCTGGAGATCAGAGAGGGGGAGGAAGAGGGGGCAGAGGGTGGGGGGGCGGAGGAAGGAACAGCCCCAGTGCATTATGGGTATCGTCTGGAGGAGATCGGAGAGGCCGCTCGAGCGTACAGGAAGCTGTTTATGGGCCGGGTGAGGAGGGGTTACAGAATAACATTAATACAGTTTCAAATGGTCTACGGAAGAGGGTTAGGGACACATGGGAACACATTCTGAGACTAAACGCATGCTGAGCAAAAAGTCAGAAATCTCAGAAAAGTCAAGATTCTGAAATTTAAGTCCGAATTCTCAGAAAAAAAAGAATTCTGATAAAAAGTCCAAATTTGGAAAAAATTGAAATTTGCGAGAAAAAAATTACCGAAAACTCAGATTTACGGAAAAAGTCAAAATTACCGAAAACAAATTACAGAAAACGTGAAATGTAATCTCAGAACATTTTTTCAATCTCCGATCGGAGAACGTTCTGCGTGTCCCTGATCGTCTCTGTCTCTCGTTTCTCTCTCAGGAGCATCTGAACTTCTGCTCGGCCGGCAGCGCTGGAAGTCTGCTGCTGTCGGTGAGGCACGAGGAGCAGCAGCAGCAGGAGAGCCTGCACGTCATCATACGGTATACGCTCTTTAGTTACTCATTTACAATTATTTTACATTTGAAACATTTTAACTTAAAAAAATTATAATTTTATTTCCCCTCATTTTATTATTATTTTTAATTTTAAACAAACTTTTTCAATGTTTTTGGTTTAATTTAAAAAAAATGTATAACCACATTTTATTACCAGGTACAACTAGTTTATCAAGTCATCATCCTGCACAATTTAGATTGTGTAATCAGGTTCTCATTATTTACTTTTATTTATTTAGTATTTACAGTATTTACTTTTTAACATGCTCTCCAGGTCCCAACACAATATTTACTATATTTATTTATTTCAGCAGCTTAATGTCCTCCTCTTCCTCAGGTCTCGGATGAAGAGTGTTTACCACAGGTTGTCTCTGTCGGAGCTGCCGGAGATCCCCAGCGTCCCGGAGCTCGCTAAGGTCCGAGTCCTCCTCATGGTTTAGATACAGAGACGCTAAAGTACATCCTTCACTCGAGTAGAAGTACTCACATCCTTTACTCGAGTAGAAGTACTCACATCCTTTACTCAAGTAGAAGTACTCACATCCATTACTCAAGTAGAAGTACTCACATCCTTCACTCGAGTAGAAGTACTCACATCCTTTACTCAAGTAGAAGTACTCACATCCTTTACTCAAGTAGAAGTACTCACATCCTTCACTCGAGTAGAAGTACTCACATCCTTTACTCAAGTAGAAGTACTCACATCCATTACTCAAGTAGAAGTACTCACATCCTTCACTCGAGTAGAAGTACTCACATCCTTTACTCAAGTAGAAGTACTCACATCCTTTACTCAAGTAGAAGTACTCACATCCTTTACTCAAGTAGAAGTACACACATCCTTTACTCAAGTAGAAGTACAGATACTCTTGTTTAAAAATACTCTGGTAAAAGTAGAAGTACTGACTAAACTTCTTTACTCAAGTGAAAGTAAAGAGGCTTTGAAGTGTACTTCAGTAAAAAGTACCCATAGCTAGCAGCTGCTTTAAAGAGTACCTGACCTCCCTTTATATCAATAGAACAATAATGTCATTGTTAGCTAATGAATGTTTCCATGCTGAACAACGGCAACATGACAACGTTTCCATTGGTCCCTCCTCTTTAGAGAAGACCAGGAAGTGATGGATACACGGATCGTGTTCAAATCAATAGGCAATGACTCTAAAGAATAATGATCACGCATCAAACACACATTCAGACTAAAGGAACCAGCTGCTTGGGAAATGAGAGAAGTAGAAAGTACAGGTATTTGAGTTCAACATGAGAGAAGTAGAAAGTACAGGTATTTGAGTTCAACATGTGAGAAGTAGAAAGTACAGGTATTTGGGTTCAACATGTAAGAAGTAGAAAGTACAGGTATTTGGGTTCAACATGTAAGAAGTAGAAAGTACAGGTATTTGGGTTCAACATGTGAGAAGTAGAAAGTACAGGTATTTGAGTTCAACATGTAAGAAGTAGAAAGTACAGGTATTTGAGTTCAACATGTAAGAAGTAGAAAGTACAGGTATTTGAGTTCAACATGTGAGAAGTAGAAAGTACAGGTATTTGAGTTCAACATGTAAGAAGTAGAAAGTACAGGTATTTGAGTTCAACATGTGAGAAGTAGAAAGTACAGGTATTTGGGTTCAACATGTGAGAAGTAGAAAGTACAGGTATTTGAGTTCAACATGTAAGAAGTAGAAAGTACAGGTATTTGGGTTCAACATGTAAGAAGTAGAAAGTACAGGTATTTGAGTTCAACATGTAAGAAGTAGAAAGTACAGGTATTTGAGTTCAACATGTAAGAAGTAGAAAGTACAGGTATTTGAGTTCAACATGTGAGAAGTAGAAAGTACAGGTATTTGAGTTCAACATGTAAGAAGTAGAAAGTACAGGTATTTGAGTTCAACATGTAAGAAGTAGAAAGTACAGGTATTTGAGTTCAACATGTAAGAAGTAGAAAGTACAGGTATTTGTGTTCAACATGTAAGAAGTAGAAAGTACAGGTATTTGGGTTCAACATGTAAGAAGTAGAAAGTACAGGTATTTGAGTTCAATATGTAAGAAGTAGAAAGTACAGGTATTTGGGTTCAACATGTAAGAAGTAGAAAGTACAGGTATTTGGGTTCAACATGTAAGAAGTAGAAAGTACAGGTATTTGAGTTCAACATGTAAGAAGTAGAAAGTACAGGTATTTGAGTTCAACATGTAAGAAGTAGAAAGTACAGGTATTTGAGTTCAACATGTAAGAAGTAGAAAGTACAGGTATTTGGGTTCAACATGTAAGAAGTAGAAAGTACAGGTATTTGGGTTCAACATGAGAGAAGTAGAAAGTACAGGTATTTGGGTTCAACATGTAGAGAAGTAGAAAGTACAGGTATTTGAGTTCAACATGTAAGAAGTAGAAAGTACAGGTATTTGGGTTCAACATGTGAGAAGTAGAAAGTACAGGTATTTGAGTTCAACATGTAAGAAGTAGAAAGTACAGGTATTTGGGTTCAACATGAGAGAAGTAGAAAGTACAGGTATTTGAGTTCAACATGTAAGAAGTAGAAAGTACAGGTATTTGAGTTCAACATGTAAGAAGTAGAAAGTACAGGTATTTGAGTTCAACATGTAAGAAGTAGAAAGTACAGGTATTTGAGTTCAACATGTGAGAAGTAGAAAGTACAGGTATTTGAGTTCAACATGTAAGAAGTAGAAAGTACAGGTATTTGGGTTCAACATGTAAGAAGTAGAAAGTACAGGTATTTGAGTTCAACATGTGAGAAGTAGAAAGTACAGGTATTTGAGTTCAACATGTAGAAGTAGAAAGTACAGGTATTTGAGTTCAACATGTAGGAAGTAGAAAGTACAGGTATTTGAGGTTCAACATGTAAGAAGTAGAAAGTACAGGTATTTGAGTTCAACATGTAAGAAGTAGAAAGTACAGGTATTTGAGTTCAACATGTAAGAAGTAGAAAGTACAGGTATTTGAGTTCAACATGTAAGAAGTAGAAAGTACAGGTATTTGAGTTCAACATGTAAGAAGTAGAAAGTACAGGTATTTGGGTTCAACATGTAAGAAGTAGAAAGTACAGGTATTTGAGTTCAACATGTGAGAAGTAGAAAGTACGGTATTGAGTTCAACATGTAAGAAGTAGAAAGTACAGGTATTTGAGTTCAACATGTAAGAAGTAGAAAGTACAGGTATTTGAGTTCAACATGTGAAGAAGTAGAAAGTACAGGTATTTGAGTTCAACATGTAAGAAGTAGAAAGTACAGGTATTTGGGTTCAACATGTAAGAAGTAGAAAGTACAGGTATTTGAGTTCAACATGTGAGAAGTAGAAAGTACAGGTATTTGAGTTCAACATGTAAGAAGTAGAAAGTACAGGTATTTGAGTTCAACATGTGAGAAGTAGAAAGTACAGGTATTTGAGTTCAACATGTGAGAAGTAGAAAGTACAGGTATTTGAGTTCAACATGTGAGAAGTAGAAAGTACAGGTATTTGAGTTCAACATGTAAGAAGTAGAAAGTACAGGTATTTGAGTTCAACATGTAAGAAGTAGAAAGTACAGGTATTTGAGTTCAACATGTGAGAAGTAGAAAGTACAGGTATTTGAGTTCAACATCTAAGAAGTAGAAAGTACAGGTATTTGGGTTCAACATGTAAGAAGTAGAAAGTTCAGGTATTTGAGTTCAACATGTAAGAAGTAGAAAGTACAGGTATTTGAGTTCAACATTTAAGAAGTAGAAAGTACAGGTATTTGAGTTCAACATGTAAGAAGTAGAAAGTTCAGGTATTTGGGTTCAACATGTAAGAAGTAGAAAGTACAGGTATTTGGGTTCAACATGAGAGAAGTAGAAAGTACAGGTATTTGAGTTCAACATGTAAGAAGTAGAAAGTACAGGTATTTGGGTTCAACATGAGAGAAGTAGAAAGTACAGGTATTTGAGTTCAACATGTAAGAAGTAGAAAGTACAGGTATTTGGGTTCAACATGTGAGAAGTAGAAAGTACAGGTATTTGAGTTCAACATGTAAGAAGTAGAAAGTACAGGTATTTGAGTTCAACATGTAAGAAGTAGAAAGTACAGGTATTTGAGTTCAACATGTGAGAAGTAGAAAGTACAGGTATTTGAGTTCAACATGTAAGAAGTAGAAAGTACAGGTATTTGAGTTCAACATGTGAGAAGTAGAAAGTACAGGTATTTGGGTTCAACATGAGAGAAGTAGAAAGTACAGGTATTTGAGTTCAACATGTGAGAAGTAGAAAGTACAGGTATTTGGGTTCAACATGTCAGAAGTAGAAAGTACAGGTATTTGAGTTCAACATGTAAGAAGTAGAAAGTACAGGTATTTGAGTTCAACATGTAAGAAGTAGAACGTACAGGTATTGGAGTTCAACATGTGAGAAGTAGAAAGTACAGGTATTTGAGTTCAACATGTAAGAAGTAGAAAGTACAGGTATTTGGGTTCAACATGTAAGAAGTAGAAAGTACAGGTATTTGAGTTCAACATGTAAGAAGTAGAAAGTACAGGTATTTGAGTTCAACATGTGAGAAGTAGAAAGTACAGGTATTTGAGTTCAACATGTAAGAAGTAGAAAGTACAGGTATTTGAGTTCAACATGTGAGAAGTAGAAAGTACAGGTATTTGAGTTCAACATGTGAGAAGTAGAAAGTACAGGTATTTGAGTTCAACATGTGAGAAGTAGAAAGTACAGGTATTTGAGTTCAACATGTAAGAAGTAGAAAGTACAGGTATTGAGTTCAACATGTAAGAAGTAGAAAGTACAGGTATTTGAGTTCAACATGTGAGAAGTAGAAAGTACAGGTATTTGAGTTCAACATCTAAGAAGTAGAAAGTACAGGTATTTGGGTTCAACATGTAAGAAGTAGAAAGTTTAGGTATTGAGTTCAACATGTAAGAAGTAGAAAGTACAGGTATTTGAGTTCAACATTTAAGAAGTAGAAAGTACAGGTATTTGAGTTCAACATGTAAGAAGTAGAAAGTTCAGGTATTTGGGTTCAACATGTAAGAAGTAGAAAGTACAGGTATTTGGGTTCAACATGAGAGAAGTAGAAAGTACAGGTATTTGAGTTCAACATGTAAGAAGTAGAAAGTACAGGTATTTGGGTTCAACATGAGAGAAGTAGAAAGTACAGGTATTTGAGTTCAACATGTAAGAAGTAGAAAGTACAGGTATTTGGGTTCAACATGTGAGAAGTAGAAGTACAGGTATTTGAGTTCAACATGTAAGAAGTAGAAAGTACAGGTATTTGAGTTCAACATGTAAGAAGTAGAAAGTACAGGTATTTGAGTTCAACATGTGAGAAGTAGAAAGTACAGGTATTTGAGTTCAACATGTAAGAAGTAGAAAGTACAGGTATTTGAGTTCAACATGTGAGAAGTAGAAAGTACAGGTATTTGGGTTCAACATGAGAGAAGTAGAAAGTACAGGTATTTGAGTTCAACATGTGAGAAGTAGAAAGTAAAGGTATTTGGGTTCAACATGTGAGAAGTAGAAAGTACAGGTATTTGAGTTCAACATGTAAGAAGTAGAAAGTACAGGTATTTGGGTTCAACATGTAAGAAGTAGAAAGTACAGGTATTTGAGTTCAACATGTAAGAAGTAGAAAGTACAGGTATTTGAGTTCAACATGTAAGAAGTAGAAAGTACAGGTATTTGAGTTCAACATGTGAGAAGTAGAAAGTACAGGGTATTTGAGTTCACATGTAAGAAGTAGAAAGTACAGGTATTTGGGTTCAACATGTAAGAAGTAGAAAGTACAGGTATTGAGTTCAACATGTAAGAAGTAGAAAGTACAGGTATTTGAGTTCAACATGTAAGAAGTAGAAAGTACAGGTATTTGAGTTCAACATGTGAGAAGTAGAAAGTACAGGTATTTGGGTTCAACATGTAAGAAGTAGAAAGTACAGGTATTTGAGTTCAACATGTGAGAAGTAGAAAGTACAGGTATTTGAGTTCAACATGTGAGAAGTAGAAAGTACAGGTATTTGAGTTCAACATGTAAGAAGTAGAAAGTACAGGTATTTGAGTTCAACATGTAAGAAGTAGAAAGTACAGGTATTTGAGTTCAACATGTGAGAAATAGAAAGTACAGGTATTTGAGTTCAACATTTAAGAAGTAGAAAGTACAGGTATTTGAGTTCAACATGTAAGAAGTAGAAAGTACAGGTATTTGGGTTCAACATGTAAGAAGTAGAAAGTTCAGGTATTTGAGTTCAACATGTAAGAAGTAGAAAGTACAGGTATTTGAGTTCAACATGTAAGAAGTAGAAAGTTCAGGTATTTGAGTTCAACATGTAAGAAGTAGAAAGTACAGGTATTTGAGTTCAACATGTGAGAAGTAGAAAGTACAGGTATTTGGGTTCAACATGTAAGAAGTAGAAAGTACAGGTATTTGTGTTCAACATGTAAGAAGTAGAAAGTACAGGTATTTGAGTTCAACATGTAAGAAGTAGAAAGTACAGGTATTTGAGTTCAACATGTAAGAAGTAGAAAGTACAGGTATTTGAGTTCAACATGTAAGAAGTAGAAAGTACAGGTATTTGAGTTCAACATGTAAGAAGTAGAAAGTAAAAAGTGGTCAGAAAAATAGTAGTGGAGTAAAGTACTGATACCAGAAACATGTCCTTAAAGTAACGAAGTATTTGTACTCCACTACTTCCCACCTCTGGGCAGATATCAGTAGTTGTGTGGTGCAGCTGATGGTCTCTGTGACTCTGTGCTGATGATGGTCTGCTCCTCTCTCAGCTGCTGTGTGAGGAGGCGGCCGCTCTGCGCTTCAGCCCCGTCCTCTACCCCAAGGTCAGGACACATCTCCTTCTGTGGATTCAAGCTTTGTTAGGATATTATAGTGGATATACGCTCCACGTTTCTAATATCCCCGCGTCCTTCTGAGCTGTGTATATGGAAGGAGTTCAGTGCCACCAAGTCAACCATACTCTATTTAATGGCAATATCACAATGCACCAGAAATCATTACATTCAATACACTACACATACAAACACAGTATACTTACAACACAAGATACATACAACACAAATACACACAACATACAACACAAAACATACATACAACCTGGTGATCACGTCAGCCGGCCAGCAGAAAGAGAGAGAACTCAGTTGTGTCTTCTGACTATATCCAGAAGCAATGGGAGGGATCTCTGATTCTCTCTACTTTGATTGGCAGCCCCAATGTTCCCCCATCACCCCAAATCTTGAGTTTCTCCATTCTCAGGTGGCAAGAGCATTTGCATACAGTACAAGTCAACACATGCTGTAACCTCCCCCGCCAAATCCTTTGTCCTCAAAAGCCACATGGTCTCTCTAGAGTCACATGTGCTCGGGCTCAAAAGTCCAGCTCAGTTTTAACCCAAATGATTCTCATTTTAAACTTATACATTTGGAGCTAACATGAATACATTCAAATATTCCTTACAACTCCCCCTTTTTATTTAACTCTAATAAATCAATTACTTTCAAGACATTCACATTCGTTCTGGGATTCAGACTATTTAAACGTTCAGAAATGGCTCCACATATCAACTTCATATGACCGTGTTAGAAATACCAAAATATGTAAATAACTCCATACATCAATTACATCACTTAGTAACCACAAAGTTAAAACCCTTCAATTATTCTGATTGAGTATAGTCAATCGTCATAAGGTATAACCTTCACAGTGGTGATTCAATTAATCTGTAATCGGCAAAATTGCAGTGTCTTCAAGCTTTAACATTACTTCATGTATACTTCATTCCGCTTTAGTTTCAGAGCCACACATGAGATATTTAGGAGACAGCAAGTCTGTCTTCTCATAAATATGAACAACCTGAAATGCCCTGCCTCCTTTCATCAGGAGAGGCAGCTGCAAGGTCAAATTCATATACAGTTCAGAGCCACACATGATATCAGTGCATTAAAACTTCCCAAAGAGTGGAGACAGTATGTCTCCAACATATCCCTCCTGTTTATACTCCGGAATAACATAGAACCTGGAAAGATACAAATGATATCAAAAATTCAAAAATTCACATACAAAAGCACCCAAACGGCTGAGGCAGGCAAATTGTATAGGCACATGTCTTAATGTAATCCCCATGGTCCAATTCTTTCTCTGTACATCGTCAGTTTCTATCCCTCAGACCCGTTACTGTTTCCCTGCTCACGTCCACTCTTTAAGTTCCACTGGGTTCTGTTGGTTTCTTCACTGGTTTGAGACAAGTGCCCCTAGTGGACACCTCCCTTTGTAGCCAGACTTCACCACAGTAGAGGCGAGTTTCTGTGTTTCAGGTTTAAACAGCTTCAGTCAGATGTATCCAGGATGGTCTCTCCGCCAGTCTAACTGCAGTTGATGTAGACAGGAGTGTTTGTTAGGGACCCTCCCCCTTTGGCGAGTGCCTGCTCCTCCTCTTTATCGCTCTGGTGAACACTCACTTTCCTGGTTTCACTGTCTGCGTAGTGTCAGGTACTTCCATCCGTGGCGAGACCCGGAACTCCTGATACTGCGTCCTTGGATACGCTTCCCACACCGTGGAGTCGCCACCCTTGCTTGGTCAGGTACAGCAGGCCCAGCACGAGGAAGATGACAGCTTTCACACATCCTTCCTGGAGGTTTCCCCACTGCGCACTGATTCCAGTGGTACCAGATGTCTCCTTTCCCTTCCAAGCGGACAGCGTGAGATGTCCTCTGCATCGCCCGATGGGGTCCAGAGAACCTGGGTCCCAGCCAGTCGGTCTGATGTCCCCCTTTTGCCTCTGTAATCTGTGTGGAGAAATCTGATACAAATCTCTCAACCCTACGCTCAGGGCTCCTGGGAACTGGTGACCATGAGTGAGCTCCAAGGAGACAAACCTGTCCCTTTGTTAATTGAGCTCCTGATTTACATAAGAACTAGGGCCCATGCGTCTAACCATTTCATGCCTGTCTCTTCACATGTTTTCTTATATCTTAATTGTCTTGTCTCTCTCTCTCTCTCTCCTACATACTTTTTCCAACTTCACTCGTGGTATTTTAACCACCTTTTATCCTTCTGAGCAAGATATCACTTCAACACATTTAATATCTTGCCCTATCCATCTATTTCAGTCTTCTTTACTGCTATTTTTAATTTACCAATTGATTAATTCATGGTTAATACAACTTTTTATCTTTACTTATTTATCAAGTCAATTCAATTTCTTTAAATTTGTTTCTTTAAAATACATTAGTAGATACCTTGTGGAGTATTCACAATAACTAATCCTCTCTAGGATATGAAATCCATTCATCTTTAACAAGATACTATTTCCCTATTTATTTTTAGTTCATGATAACAATGGTATAAAAACCACACGTTTTACTCATAGCTAGTTTCTATGTCAAGATCATTATGTGTGACATAATAATCAGATGTCTTCTTTTATCCATCTGTTTTCTTTTCTCTTCAGCCTTCAACAACCTTTTCTTATTTCCATTTCTAACCAGTCTTTTACTTATAATCTGTCCCTTTCCTAGGACAGGTAAATACATCCTGCTACTGTAGTGTTCACAAATAAATCTCCATGCAAACTGCTACTGTACACTCAAAAGTGATCTGTTTCATTTTGAAAAGTCAGCTTTTTGAAAACCAACATGGCTCAGTTCAAACTTCTGTTTCAAAACAAAACTCCTCATCTCTTCCCGACATGATTTAACCTAAAGATGATTTGCTACCACTATTTTTCATTGTGATATTTGTTCAAACAGAGACTGCATCTGTCTCTGGATTTAAATATATGCCTGATGGCAGTATATGCATAAAAATAAAAATAAGTGTCCAGGATTTTAACCTCTGTCATTAAAGGACTGTATAAAAATAAGACATGTCATCTGATTAATCTAAAATCAGAATTTAACAGATAATTTGTGTAGTACATCCCATCATTTTTAGGGACGCCTAATTAACATTCTCAAATCTTCAATTAACTTGACCTAAAAAGCTAAAACAGTGTTGCTTTATGATACCTAAAAAAATACTACAATAGATTTTAGACTATAAAAATGTAAATATGAAATTCCCATTGTCTAACAACTCACTCCCCCTTTTCTGAAAAAGAATCCTGTGGATTCATTTTCAGAAACATGAAGAAAGAATGGTAATGCATCGGAGGCAGAGGCACATGCTGTGACCTGGGACCTTTATGACCCCGGCATCCTGCTTCAAAGTGCCCTTAGGTATTTGTTTTACGACACTGGCCTCCTGCTTCATCGTAAATGAAGTTTGGGCTCAGTTTGAGATTTGTGATCTGAGTTAGAGACAACAGTATTTTGCATTGTTCTAGAATATTGGACTCGTTCTGCGACATAGTCCAGAATGTCGCCATCTGTAGGCACCTTCGTGACTTTAACACCACGAGGGAACAGGAGAGTGTTAAATTCAGTGTGTGCAATTTGCTTTACAATCTGTCTTTCATCTAAGTTAAATCTATCCATGTTGTGTTACAAGCATGGTTAGATTTGTAACAGAATACAAAATTAACTGTATTTAGCGCTATAGTTGCCTAAAAATCTTAACAAACACCAACCACAAATTAAAGATAAATTGATTTAGCAAAATGAACCCTTATGTGATTCAAAAATGTGACAAAAGAACAATGATTTGTCTTACCCAAGATTGTAGTCTAACAGAATGGCTCTTGACCACATGGGGTCAAATAACTTGGATGACCGGGGGAAGGGAAAAGAACACTCAAACGTGTGTAGAGAGAAACCACACTGCTTGCAGTCTGAGTTCACTAAAAATTAAACCATCCGACTTGTAGCCTGGCTTCAATAAAAATGTAACCAGACAAGGCCAGTTCATAACACACAAATTGTCCTCTTTGTATGTCTAATCTAGGTAGAATAATCCACTATTATATTTAATTTGAATGTACTTAATTCTCTGAAAATCAATCTCTTAATCTGTTCCCATTGTACCCGGTAACTACCCGGAATTTCAGAATCGTGTTAAGCATTCTGTCGTTCCATATTCACTTCGCTTTTATTTATCTGACTCAATTAACATGTGCACTTCGCTTTTATTCATCTGACTCAATTAATCAACATGTGTTCACATGTATTAATATACTGGGCTATTGTCGTAGTTACTATTAACGCGCTTCCCGTCTTCAATACCGGTCAGCAATGTAATATTTAACCTCAACGCTTGAAGCTAAATTCATATACTCAATGTAAAAGGTGTACTACCCCCTTTCAGCCACTAGATGGCAGCAGCAGACCACAAATGAGCCTCACTCATCCGTGTGCTTCATTGAGATCAATAAATATTGAGTAATTACCATATCACAGAACTCCGGCTCTTAGCTAAAGAGCGTTCGTTTGTGCTGTAAAACCCCTCAGTTTCAGGCGGCGACCCGATCTGAAATATCGGGTTTCCAGGTTCTGTCGTGCGGTACTCAAAACACGCCACCAGACAGACTGCACCGTCTCTTACGCCACTGTGGACTAGACTACCACAGATCCGCGCTAAACCGTTCTTATGTACGCCACTCAGGACTTTATCTACCTGTAGATCCGCGACAAACTGTAACCATTACGTAACTGTCTACGTACGCTACGCAGGACTATATCTACCTGCGATCAACGACTATGTTTAAAATATGCATTGTACATTCCATTTAAACTTTAAAAACACTGTGAAACGCCTTCAGACAATCCTAACAATTTAGTGTATTCAATCCCAGACAATCGGTTCATACAACAGGAGTCTGAAATACCTTTGAGTTGTGAAGGGCCCTCGTGATTGTCTGAGGTGTTTAAAAGCGCTTATTCTCGACCCAATCCGGTCGTCTGAATCCTTCCTCAGCCCGTTATCCTGTACGTCGGGTCACCATCTGTTAGGATATTATAGTGGATATACGCTCCACGTTTCTAATATCCCCGCGTCCTTCTGAGCTGTGTATATGGAAGGAGTTCAGTGCCACCAAGTCAACCATACTCTATTTAATGGCAATATCACAATGCACCAGAAATCATTACATTCAATACACTACACATACAAACACAGTATACTTACAACACAAGATACATACAACACAAATACACACAACATACAACACAAAACATACATACAACCTGGTGATCACGTCAGCCGGCCAGCAGAAAGAGAGAGAACTCAGTTGTGTCTTCTGACTATATCCAGAAGCAATGGGAGGGATCTCTGATTCTCTCTACTTTGATTGGCAGCCCCAATGTTCCCCCATCACCCCAAATCTTGAGTTTCTCCATTCTCAGGTGGCAAGAGCATTTGCATACAGTACAAGTCAACACATGCTGTAACCTCCCCCGCCAAATCCTTTGTCCTCAAAAGCCACATGGTCTCTCTAGAGTCACATGTGCTCGGGCTCAAAAGTCCAGCTCAGTTTTAACCCAAATGATTCTCATTTTAAACTTATACATTTGGAGCTAACATGAATACATTCAAATATTCCTTACAGCTTCCTTTCAATTCAATCAATTCCATCTGAATCATCATGAGCGAGCACGAAGAAGTGATCAGCTGGAGAGGTGTTTTCTATCAAATGTGTTCTTAAATGTGTGTGTGTGTGTGTGTGTGTGTGTCTGTCTGTCTGTCTGTCTGTCTGTCTGTCTGTCTGTGTGTGTGTGTGTGTGTGTGTGTGTGCGTCTGTCTGTCTGTCTGTCTGTCTGTCTGTCTGTGTGTGTGTGTGTGTGTGTCTGTCTGTCTGTCTGTCTGTCTGTCTGTGTGTCTGTGTGTGTGTGTGTGTGTGTGTGTGCGTCTGTCTGTCTGTCTGTCTGTCTGGCTGTGTGTGTGTGTGTGTGTGTGTCTGTGTCTGTCTGTCTGCCTGTGTGTGTGTGTGTGTGTGTGTCTCTCTGTGTGTGTGTGTGTGTCTGTCTGTCTGTCTGTCTGCCTGCGTGCGTGCGTGCGTGCGTGTGTGTGTGTGTGTCTCTCTGTGTGTGTGTCTCTCTCTGTGTGTGTGTGTGTGTGTGGTGTGTGTGTCTCTCTGTGTGTGTGTCTCTCTGTGTGTGTGTGTGTGTGTGTGTGTGTGTGTGTGTGTGTGTGTCTGTGTCTGTGTCTGTGTCTGTCTGTCTGTCTGTCTGTCTGTCTGTCTGTCTGTGTGTGTGTGTGTGTGTGTGTGTGTGTGTGTGTGTGTGTGTGTGTGTGTGTGTGTGTGTGGTGTGTGTGTGTGTGTGTGTGTGTGTGTGTGTGTGTGTGTGTGTGTGCAGGCCTCTCAGCTGATAGTAAACTTTGATGAACACGAGGTCAACAACACCTTCAAGTTTGGAATCATCTTCCAGAGGTTTGGTCAGGTGAGAGCTCTCTGTTTCTCTCACACCTACATCTTACATTCATCTTCCATTCCTTACAAACTTAATGTTTATATCAAATCCTGCTTTTGTTACTGGACATTTGTATTTTTCAACATGTATATTTTCTACTTTTTTAATGCTATTTTATTTCTATTTGAGAAGTTTACATTTTGAATTGTTTATTTCCAGTCTTCTCATTTCTCTAACGTGCCTTGTGTTTTTATGCTGCTGCAACGCTAACATGCTAACATGCTAACATGTCCCACACTGGGATCAATCAGGTACTTCTGATCTTATCTGTCGTTAACCTCCTCTTCCTGCACACACACATTCAATCAGATTATAATGTGTGTGTGTGTGTGTGTGTGTGTGTGTGTGTGTGTGTGTGTGTGTGTGTGTGTGTGTGTGTGTGTTCTTCAGGTGTCTGAGGAGGAGCTGTTCAGGAACAACGAGGAGACGCCGGCGTTCTCTGAGTTCTTGTCTCTGCTCGGAGACACCGTGGAGCTGCAGGACTTCAAGGGGTGAGGCGTCCTGTTTTATCATAACATCTGAGTGCAACACAGGAAACACTGCAGCGCGTTAGTACTCTGCAGTTTAAGATATAATAAATAAGGGTAATAAAAAATACTTATTTTCTATTATCCTTCAATCAATCAATGTTTATTTACAGCCCAATATCACAAATGCTACATTTGTCTCAGTGGACTTCGCAGTTTGTACAGAATATCAGTATGACAATACGACACCCTCTGTCCTTAGACCCTCTGTCCTCAGACCCTCTGTCCTCAGACCCTCTGTCCTTAGACCCTCTGTCCTCAGACCCTCTGTCCTGAGACCCTCTGTCCTTAGACCCTCTGTCCTCAGACCCTCTGTCCTCAGACCCTCTGTCCTTAGACCCTCTGTCCTTAGACCCTCTGTCCTCAGACCCTCTGTCCTGAGACCCTCTGTCCTTAGACCCTCTGTCCTCAGACCCTCTGTCCTGAGACCCTCTGTCCTCAGACCCTCTGTCCTTAGACCCTCTGTCCTCAGACCCTCTGTCCTGAGACCCTCTGTCCTTAGACCCTCTGTCCTCAGACCCTCTGTCCTTAGACCCTCTGTCCTCAGACCCTCTGTCCTGAGACCCTCTGTCCTTAGACCCTCTGTCCTCAGACCCTCTGTCCTCAGACCCTCTGTCCTTAGACCCTCTGTCCTCAGACCCTCTGTCCTTAGACCCTCTGTCCTTAGACCCTCTGTCCTTAGACCCTCTGTCCTCAGACCCTCTGTCCTCAGACCCTCTGTCCTTAGACCCTCTGTCCTCAGACCCTCTGTCCTTAGACCCTCTGTCCTTAGACCCTCTGTCCTTAGACCCTCTGTCCTCAGACCCTCCGTCCTGAGACCCTCTGTCCTCAGACCCTCCGTCCTGAGACCCTCTGTCCTTAGACCCTCTGTCCTTAGACCCTCTGTCCTTAGACCCTCTGTCCTCAGACCCTCTGTCCTGAGACCCTCTGTCCTTAGACCCTCTGTCCTCAGACCCTCCGTCCTGAGACCCTCTGTCCTTAGACCCTCTGTCCTTAGACCCTCTGTCCTTAGACCCTCTGTCCTCAGACCCTCTGTCCTGAGACCCTCTGTCCTTAGACCCTCTGTCCTTTGACCCTCTGTCCTCAGACCCTCTGTCCTTAGACCCTCACATCGTACAAGGAAACACATCCAGAGAAACCCCACAGTTTAAAGGGAACATGGAGAACCCTCAGGGAGAGCAGCAGAGGAGGGATCCCTCTCCCAGGACGGACAGACGTGCAATAGATGCCGTGTGTAAATCCAAGAGATAATACATTTCACAGCATAGAGACCGGATGTTAGGAAATGCATGTGTCTGTAATGAGAAGATGAATCCACGAGGATGTCAGCTACAATCCTGTGGAAGCCATCAGGGAAGTAGTATGGTGAGAGTCAGGCAGGACCGCAGAGACAGGTTCAGCCACGACTCGAAGTCCAGGACTCAGATCCAGAACTCAGGATAGAGGATCCAGGACACACGACCACAGCAATAGGATCAGCCTCGACTAGATAGCGTAGATATGGACACAAAAAAGAGATTTGGGGGAAGCTGGGTTAATCGGAACATGAGAGTACACAGGTACAGACAGCCAGAAAGACGGAGTAAGGTGCCCCCCCCCCTCAACAGTCCAAGCCTATAGCAGCTAAACTAACGTGTCTACATGCACTCCCTTAGGATAGGTTGAGGGAAAAGGGTAGCAAGTAAGAAGTAGGAAACAGAGGTGAGAGGCACGCAGAGAGAAAGGTCCCCACTGGAACCTGAATTGGTGAGAGATAAGGAGTGGGTCTGTGGCTACGTTCCACACTCCCGGGCCGGGCTAGGCCTCTCTGCAACCTGTTACCTTCTATTAGAACCTCGAGAGGTCATAGAGGGGAAAGGTTTGGATAAAGTTTTAAATATAAGATCTAAGTTTTTAGGATTTAAGTGAAAGAGTAAGAACTAAAATGTATAGGTGAAGAGGCACAACGTGTCTACGTCAATGCACTCTTATTAGATTATTTAATTTGATCACTATAAGCTTTATCAAAAAGGAAGGTCTTAAGCGCACTCTTAAAAACGGATAGGGTGTCTGCCGCCCGAACACAAACTGGAAGCTGATTCCACAAATGTGGAGCTTGATAAGAAAAGGCTCTGGCTCCCATTGTACTTTTAGAGACTCTAGGAACAACCAACAACCCTGCATTCTTGGAACGCAATGCCCTAGTAGGCCAGTAGGGTATAATGAGTTCTTTAAGGTAAGATGGCGCCTGCCCATTAAGGGCTTTGTAGGCCAGAAGAAGAATTTTAAATTCTATCCTGTGTTCTATAGGGAGCCAGTGTAAGGCAGCCAGAACAGGAGTAATGTGGTCCCTTTTCCTAACTCTGGTTAGGACACGAGCTGCAGCATTTTGAATCAGCTGAAGCCACTTGACTGACTTCTTGGTACACCCTGATAATAAAGAGTTACAATAATCCAGCCTTGAAGTAACAAATGCATGGACTAGTTTCTCTGCATCGTTTTGAGGAAGGATATGCCTGATCTTTGCAATGTTACGTAGATGGAAGTAGGCGGTCCTTGAAATTGATTTTATGTGGCCGTTAAAGGATAAATCCTGATCAAATATAACACCAAGATTCCTTACAGTCTCACTGGAGGCCAAATTAATGCCATCCATAGTTAGTATATCTTTAGATAATTTGTTTCGTAGATTCTTCGGGCCAAGTACAATAACTTCAGTTTTGGTCGTGTTTAACATCAAAAAGTTTAAGGTCATCCACGTTTTTAAGTCCTTGAGTCTTGAATTTTATTTAGATGATTAATTTCATCAGGCTTGATTGATAAATATAGTTGAGTATCATCCGCATAACAATGAAAGATTACAGAATGATTCCTTATTGCCTAACGGAAGCATATATAATGTGAACAAAATAGGTCCGAGCACTGAGCCCTGTGGCACTCCATGGCTAACTTTGGTTTGCGTGGAAGATTCATCGTTGACACGTACAAACTGAGAGCGTTCAGATAGATAGGACCTAAACCAGCCTAAGCAGTTCCCTGTATGCCAACTAAGTGCTCTAGTCTTTGCAATAAGATATCATGATCGATAGAATCAAATGCAGCACTGAGATCGAGCAGAACAAGAATAGAGACAAGTCCCTTGTCAGAGGCTATTAGAATGTCATTTGTGACTTTGACCAGAGCTGTCTCTGTGCTATGATGTGTTCTAAAGCCAGACTGAACATCTTCAAATAAATCATTGTTTGTTAAGTAATCAGCTGTTTAGCGACTGCTTTCTCAAGAATCTCTGAGAGGAACGGAAGATTAGAAATAGGTCTATAATTGGCTGAAACCTCTGGATCGAGGTTGTGCTTTTTAAGAAGCGGTTTTATCACTGCTACTTTGAATGATTGTGGAACATAGCCTGATAATAAAGACATATTCATAATATTTAATAAAGAAGTGCTAATTAATGGAAAGACTTCCTTCAACAGCTTAGTTGGAATTGGGTCTAACATACACGTTGATGGTTTAGAAGAGAGAATCATTGAATTTAATTGTTCAAGGTTTATGGCTGAGAAGCATTCTAGTTTACTATCTAGTGTAATATTAGAACTTAGGTTTCCGGGAGTTGATAACACTATACTGGTCAAAGGCAAGAGGTCATTAATTTTGTTTCTAAGAGTAACAATTTTATCGTTAAAAAAGCACATAAAATCATTACTACTGAGTGCTATGGGAATAGAAGGCTCCATGGAGCTGTGGCTCTCTGTCAGCCTGGCTCCATCGAGCTGTGGCTCTCTGTCAGCCTGGCTCCATGGAGCTATGGCTCTCTGTCAGCCTGGCTACAGTGCTGAAAAGAAATCTTGCATTATTCTTATTCTCATCTAGTAATGAAGAGTAGTAGGCTGCTCTCGCTTTACGCAATGCTTTCTTATATTCATTGAGAGTAATATGCCAAATTAAACGAGATTCTTCAAGTTTAGTGGAACGCCATATCCTTTCAAGTTGTCTCGACTTTTGCTTTATTTTGCGGGTTTGGGCATTATGCCATGGAGCTAATCTATGTTGTTTTATTTTCTTCTTTTTCACAGGAGCAACAGAGTCTCATTTTATTCGCAGCGCATCTGTAGCACTATCAACAACATGATCAATTTGGGGTGGTGGACATTTATATATCCTTATATATTTCTTTTTTTTAACCTACTTTGCAACTTGTTTCTTTAGATTGTTAATGTTCGCAGCACCAGACACCAAAGCAGATCCTGGTATGCGTGAACGCACCTGGCGATACACTGGATTCTGATTCTGAAATGAATCAAGTTTCCAAGATTTAAATTCCTGGGTCTTCTCTCAGTGAAAAGTGGAACATCTAACAAAACTCATCGCATATATCCAGAGGTGGGAAGTATTGGAGTACAAATACTTTCCTACTGTACTTAAGTACATGTTTCTGGTATCAGTACTTTACTCCACTACTTATTTTACTGACCACTTTTTACTTTTTTACAAATACCTGTACTTTCTACTTCTTACATGTTGAACCCAAATACCTGTACTTTCTACTTCTTACATGTTGAACCCAAATACCTGTACTTTCTACTTCTTACATGTTGAACTCAAATACCTGTACTTTCTACTTCTTACATGTTGAACTCAAATACCTGTACTTTCTACTTCTTACATGTTGAACCCAAATACCTGTACTTTCTACTTCTCTCATGTTGAACTCAAATACCTGTACTTTCTACTTCTTACATTTTCCAAACAGGCTGGTTCCTTTTTTATAAAGGGAGGTCAGGTACTCTTTAAGACAGCTGCTAGTTATGGGTACTTTTTACTTAAGGACACTTCAAAGCCTTTAGTCTTACTTGAGTCAAGAAGTTTAGTCAGTACTTCTACTGTCACCAAAGTAAACACGAGTATCTGTACTTCTACTTGAGTACAGGATATGTGTACTTAGCGTCTCTACATGCGTGTGTCCTGCAGGTTTCGGGGGGGTCTGGACGTGTCTCACGGACAGACGGGGTCTCAGTCGGTCTACAGCGTCCACAGGGAGCAGGAGATCATGTTCCACGTCTCCACCAAGCTGCCGTTCATCGAGGGCGACGCTCAGCAGGTAGCGGCCGCTACGTGGCGTTTAGTTACGAGCAGTGTTGGGACGGTTACTTTTAAAATGTAATAGGTTAAGCCCCTGTCACACTGTCCCGAAATTGACACCCGATGGACACACGATAAAGGAAATGTTCAAACTCGGCTCTGATCGTAGCAACATCGGGCCGTTCGTGAGGGCATCTTAAGCCATCGTATGACCGCCGGTGGAGTTTCTCAGGCTCCGGCAGCAACTTCGTGAGCGGCAACTTCGTAAGGCACTCTTGAGGGCATCTTGTCAAGTCGTGTCATCTTCGTGTTATCATCGGTGCCATCGGGCATTCACCCTCACTCTGATCGGGGCGAATGCCCGATGGCACCGATGATAACAAGATGCCCTAACGATGGCCTTACGAAGGGCAAAATGGACACACGAATTCAACACGAAAATGAACCTTCTCGAGGTCCTTCGGCTATTTTTTGGCTTGCCAAAGATTTTTGGCATGCCACCGCTCACGAAGTTGCTGCCGGAGCTTGAGAAACTCCACCGACGGTCATACGATGGCTTAAGATGCCCTCACGAATGGCCCGATGTTGTTACGATCACAGCCGAATTTGAACGTTTCCTTTATCGTGTGTCCATCGGGTTTTTTTATTCCACAATAAAATCATGTAAACATATTATGTAAATAACCCAATTTGTGTTCTGTGAAACTGAAAAGGATATAATATATTATTTTGAAGGCGAGTTGACAGGAAGTTGTTGTTGCTATGGAAACAACAACATGACGGAGAAAACGTAATATCTTCTACATATAAAGACGGAGAAAGTAAAGAACAAAGTCTGAAGATATCAGAACGGTATCAAAGTACTGTAACATAATAGTTTGTGGTACTTTCGTTGCAGTTGTATGTCTTAAATGTAATGTAAATGTTGCCTTCGTGTGGTTCGGGGCCATCTTCGTGCGAAATTCACAATTCCATATTCGTGTGTCCATCGGGCGTACACCTCGGGACAGTGTGACAGGGGCTTTTTTATTTCTGTCAAAGCTTTATTAAAAGTTCTGTAATATAACGTTAAGATGGAAATGTTTTGATTTACAATGAAGTGCAATGAGCAATCAGAAGTATGCAGGAACACCGGACCCTAACCCTAACCCTAACCCGGACCCTAACCCTAACCCTAACCCTGACCCGGACCCTAACCCGGACCCGGACCCTAACCCGGACCCTAACCCTAACCCGGACCCTAACCCTAACCCGGACCCTAACCCGGACCCTAACCCGGACCCTAACCCTAACCCGGACCCTAACCCGGACCCTAACCCGGACCCTAACCCGGACCCTAACCTCGAACCCAGCTACTTACTCCCCTAGTGAGGAGACATCCCGTGTGGTTAGTGAGCTCCTCTGTGTCCTCTGTGTCCTCCGTGGCCTCCTGCAGCTGCAGAGGAAACGCCACATCGGGAACGACATCGTGGCGCTGGTGTTTCAGGAGGATGCCACGCCGTTCGTCCCCGACATGATCGCCTCCAACTTCCTGCACGCCTTCATCCTGGTGCAGCCTGAAGGAGACAGTGACTCCTACAAGGTGAGGACGAACCCGGCTACAACCTCTTTCCTATTGTTGTGTTATTTAAAGGTCTCCTATTATGCTATGTGTAGGCATATACTACAGGCCTCAAATATATAACAATATATAAGGACATGACTCTGAAGTGTCCTGCTCCAAACCCCAAACAGGTCCTTGTAGCCCCCCCCCCTCTCTTCCAGCTGTTACTAAGGACATGTCTCTGAAGTGTCCTGCTCCAAACCCCAAGCAGGTCCTCGTAGCCCCCCCCCCCCCCCCTCCTCCAGCTGTTCCTAAAGAGCTGACTCTGGGTCAGTAGCTTCAGAGAGAGAGTAGATCTGTTCCTAAAGAGCTGACTCTGGGTCAGTAGCTTCAGAGAGAGAGTAGATCTGTTCCTAAAGAGCTGACTCTGGGTCAGTAGCTTCAGAGAGAGAGTAGATCTGTTCCTAAAGAGCTGACTCTGGGTCAGTAGCTTCACAGAGAGAGTAGATCTGTTCCTAAAGAGCTGACTCTGGGTCAGTAGCTTCAGAGAGAGAGTAGATCTGTTCCTAAAGAGCTGACTCTGGGTCAGTAGCTTCAGAGAGAGAGTAGATCTGTTCCTAAAGAGCTGACTCTGGGTCAGTAGCTTCAGAGAGAGAGTAGATCTGTTCCTAAAGAGCTGACTCTGGGTCAGTAGCTTCAGAGAGAGAGTAGATCTGTTCCTAAAGAGCTGACTCTGGGTCAGTAGCTTCAGAGAGAGAGTAGATCTGTTCCTAAGAGCTGACTCTGGGTCAGTAGCTTCATAGAGAGAGTAGATCTGTTCCTAAAGAGCTGACTCTGGGTCAAGTAGCTTCAGAGAGAGAGTAGATCTGTTCCTAAAGAGCTGACTCTGGGTCAGTAGCTTCAGAGAGAGAGAGTAGATCTGTTCCTAAAGAGCTGACTCTGGGTCAGTAGCTTCAGAGAGAGAGAGTAGATCTGTTCCTAAAGAGCTGACTCTGGGTCAGTAGCTTCAGAGAGAGAGTAGATCTGTTCCTAAAGAGCTGACTTCTGGGTCAGTAGCTTCAGAGAGAGAGTAGATCTGTTCCTAAAGAGCTGACTCTGGGTCAGTAGCTTCAGAGAGAGAGTAGATCTGTTCCTAAGAGCTGACTCTGGGTCAGTAGCTTCAGAGAGAGAGTAGATCTGTTCCTAAAGAGCTGACTCTGGGTCAGTAGCTTCAGAGAGAGAGTAGATCTGTTCCTAAAGAGCTGACTCTGGGTCAGTAGCTTCAGAGAGAGAGTAGATCTGTTCCTAAAGAGCTGACTCTGGGTCAGTAGCTTCAGAGAGAGAGTAGATCTGTTCCTAAAGAGCTGACTCTGGGTCAGTAGCTTCAGAGAGAGAGTAGATCTGTTCCTAAAGAGCTGACTCTGGGTCAGTAGCTTCAGAGAGAGAGTAGATCTGTTCCTAAAGAGCTGACTCTGGGTCAGTAGCTTCAGAGAGAGAGTAGATCTGTTCCTAAAGAGCTGACTCTGGGTCAGTAGCTTCAGAGAGAGAGTAGATCTGTTCCTAAAGAGCTGACTCTGGGTCAGTAGCTTCAGAGAGAGAGTAGATCTGTTCCTAAAGAGCTGACTCTGGGTCAGTAGCTTCAGAGAGAGAGTAGATCTGTTCCTAAAGAGCTGACTCTGGGTCAGTAGCTTCAGAGAGAGAGTAGATCTGTTCCTAAAGAGCTGACTCTGGGTCAGTAGCTTCAGAGAGAGAGTAGATCTGTTCCTAAAGAGCTGACTCTGGGTCAGTAGCTTCAGAGAGAGAGTAGATCTGTTCCTAAAGAGCTGACTCTGGGTCAGTAGCTTCAGAGAGAGAGTAGATCTGTTCCTAAAGAGCTGACTCTGGGTCAGTAGCTTCAGAGAGAGAGTAGATCTGTTCCTAAAGAGCTGACTCTGGGTCAGTAGCTTCAGAGAGAGAGTAGATCTGTTCCTAAAGAGCTGACTCTGGGTCAGTAGCTTCAGAGAGAGAGTAGATCTCATCAGGAGAACTCTCCCAGCAGAAACTCAGCTAAATGCTGCCGTGATGAAACTCCACATCCTGTTCCAAACCACATCAAGGATCCTCTCTGAAACAGGAAGGAGCTCAAACTCTTTCTCTCTCAGGTTCACCACAAGGTGACTTCCTTTTGACTTCCTGCTTCTTCACACACTCTCTCTCCAGCACAGGTTAGCTCTGAGTGCTAGCATGCTAATGTAAACACAGACCAGATTACTTCCAGAACATGTCTCATTGTTTCTGACAGCAACGTTTCTGATTGGCCCGTGGGTTTAAAGCCCGCTCACATTTTAGTCATGTGGTCATGACGCAGCAGATCTGGATCAGCTCCGTTGTTCCCCGTTTTTAGAGATGTGGGTACGGAGGAGAAGAGAGAGGGGGTTATTTCTGACACTTTGAGAGTCTCCTGACACACCGGGGACACACCGGAGACACACCGGGGACACACCGGGGACACACCGGGGACACACCGGAGACACTCCGGGGACACATTGATGTAGAGAAGACTTCAGAAAGTGACTTTGCGTGATAGGAGACCTTTGGAGCTGATGTGTCACTAAATCATGTTTGATTTCTGCTTGTTGTGATTGAGACAGGTGTCCGTCACGGCCCGAGAAGACGTTCCTCCGTTCGGCCCGCCCCTCCCGATTCCAGCGGTTTTTAAGAAGGTGAGGAAGAGGTCGTTTGACTCTGACTATGAATATATATATATATATATATATACATGTTATAACACACAGTGAACCTGGTGCTGTGCTCAGGGTCCGGAGTTCAGAGAGTTCCTGCTCACCAAACTCATCAACGCTGAGCTGGCCTGCTACAAGAGTGAGCGATTCGCCCGACTTGAGGTACACACACACACACACACACACACACACACACACACACACACACACACACACACACACACACACACACACACACACACACACACACACATATGACTTTCTGCAGAAATACACTCGTGCAAATACTGGAGAGGCTGCTGACTTCCCACTGGAATAAGAAGAACAGCTCAGAAAAAGTAGTTCAAACTAAGTTGTTTAAAATGGTGTGTGTGTGTGTGTGTGTGTGTGTGTGTGTGTGTGTGTGTGTGTGTGTGTGTGTGTGTGTGTGTGTGTGTGTGTGTAGGAGCGTACGCGTGCCGCCCTGCTGGACAGCCTCCTGGAGGATCTGAACCAGCGCTCCCAGTGCATGCTGGGATTGGGTTCAGGTCTGGAGGAGGAGGGGCGATCTGAGAACGGACACACACACGGAGGCCTGCTGGAGTCCATCAAGGTGTGTGTGTGTGGGGGGGGTGTGCGTGTGTGTGTTATATAATAATAATAATCCAGCAGCATTACAGGATTTATTTTAACCTTAATGTTGTTTTTCCCCTCCTATTTTATTAGTAGAAACTATTCATCCATTTTTTTTAAGATTCTGACTTTCTGTAATATAATGAATAATATGATATATCGCCTCTCTCTCCTCCCACCAGAGGGCGATGCGAGGGCGGAGTGTCTCCATGGAAACGATGGCGAGGGGGGGGGCTGGTCTGCCCACCAGCCTGAGTGGGGGGGTTCTGGCCGAGGTGAGAAAATAACAAAATAAATATTCTGTCCAGTTTCGGTTTTATGGAGGAAATTTACTTTTTCTCTCAAAATCTCAAATTTCTGAATAAAATCTGACTTTTTTCAAAAATCTGACTTTTTTCTCTCAAATTCTGACTTGTTTCTAAAAATCTCAAAATTGGACTTCTCCCATATGTCCTGAGACAAACCAGTAAATAATATTACAATGGTGAGGAAACCTTTCTGTTATCCTGGAATGAAGATTCTTGGAATAAGACGGTCTTTCAGGGAGTTTATTCTTAAAGAAGGTAAATCCTAGAGTCAAGCAGTCTGATGTTGCTTTCCCTTTTGCACGGTGTGTGTGTGTGTGTGTGTGTGTGTGTGTGTGTGTGTGTGTGTGTGTGTGTGTGTGTGTGCGTGTGTGTGCGTGTAATGTGAAGTCTCCGGTGAAGAGGCGTTCAGGACTCTTCCCTCGTCTGCTGAGCGTTGACAGCCAGACAGAGAGACACAACCAGAGGAGGTTTGTTTTCTACACTTAAACATGCATGTCAATGGTCAGAAGAGATGGCAAAAGTACACACATCCTTTACTCAAGTAGAAGTACAGATCCATACTGAAAAATACTCTGGTAAAAGTAGAAGTACTGACTAAACTGGGAAACGTCCACCTTTTGGACAGCGTTAACATGAAAATTCCCCCCGCACTTGTACAAATGTCCTCTCAACTGCATTGAGACGTCCAAATACACATTTTGGCCAAATCTCCAACCATGAGTGCGGGTCCCCCAGAAGTAGGAAGTACAGGTATTTGAGTTCAACATGTAAGAAGTAGGAAGTACAGGTATTTGGGTTTAACATGTAAGAAGTAGAAAGTACAGGTATTTGAGTTCAACATGTAAGAAGTAGAAAGTACAGGTATTTGGGTTCAACATGTAAGAAGTAGAAAGTACAGGTATTTGGGTTCAACATGTAAGAAGTAGAAAGTACAGGTATTTGAGTTCAACATGTAAGAAGTAGAAAGTACAGGTATTTGAGTTCAACATGTAAGAAGTAGAAAGTACAGGTATTTGGGTTCAACATGTAAGAAGTAGAAAGTACAGGTATTTGGGTTCAACATGTAAGAAGTAGAAAGTACAGGTATTTGGGTTCAACATGTAAGAAGTAGAAAGTACAGGTATTTGGGTTCAACATGTAAGAAGTAGAAAGTACAGGTATTTGTGTTCAACATGTAAGAAGTAGAAAGTACAGGTATTTGAGTTCAACATGTAAGAAGTAGAAAGTACAGGTATTTGAGTTCAACGTGTAAGAAGTAGAAAGTACAGGTATTTGAGTTCAACGTGTAAGAAGTAGAAAGTACAGGTATTTGAGTTCAACGTGTAAGAAGTAGAAAGTACAGGTATTTGAGTTCAACGTGTAAGAAGTAGAAAGTACAGGTATTTGAGTTCAACATGTAAGAAGTAGAAAGTACAGGTATTTGGGTTCAACATGTAAGAAGTAGAAAGTACAGGTATTTGAGTTCAACATGTAAGAAGTAGAAAGTACAGGTATTTGAGTTCAACATGTAAGAAGTAGAAAGTACAGGTATTGAGTTCAACATGTGAGAAGTAGAAAGTACAGGTATTTGAGTTCAACATGTGAGAAGTAGAAAGTACAGGTATTTGGGTTCAACATGTAAGAAGTAGAAAGTACAGGTATTTGGGTTCAACATGTAAGAAGTAGAAAGTACAGGTATTTGGGTTCAACATGTAAGAAGTAGAAAGTACAGGTATTTGGGTTCAACATGTGAGAAGTAGAAAGTACAGGTATTTGTGTTCAACATGTAAGAAGTAGAAAGTACAGGTATTTGTGTTCAACATGTAAGAAGTAGAAAGTACAGGTATTTGAGTTCAACATGTAAGAAGTAGAAAGTACAGGTATTTGAGTTCAACATGTAAGAAGTAGAAAGTACAGGTATTTGTGTTCAACATGTAAGAAGTAGAAAGTACAGGTATTTGTGTTCAACATGTAAGAAGTAGAAAGTACAGGTATTTGAGTTCAACATGTAAGAAGTAGAAAGTACAGGTATTTGAGTTCAACATGTAAGAAGTAGAAAGTACAGGTATTTGGGTTCAAAATGTAAGAAGTAGAAAGTACAGGTATTTGAGTTCAACATGTAAGAAGTAGAAAGTACAGGTATTAGTGTTCAACATGTGAGAAGTAGAAAGTACAGGTATTTGGGTTCAACATGTAAGAAGTAGAAAGTAAAGGTATTTGAGTTCAACATGTAAGAAGTAGAAAGTACAGGTATTAGTGTTCAACATGTGAGAAGTAGAAAGTACAGGTATTTGAGTTCAACATGTAAGAAGTAGAAAGTACAGGTATTTGAGTTCAACATGTAAGAAGTAGAAAGTACAGGTATTTGAGTTCAACATGTGAGAAGTAGAAAGTACAGGTATTTGGGTTCAACATGTAAGAAGTAGAAAGTACAGGTATTTGGGTTCAACATGTAAGAAGTAGAAAGTACAGGTATTTGGGTTCAACATGTAAGAAGTAGAAAGTACAGGTATTTGGGTTCAACATGTGAGAAGTAGAAAGTACAGGTATTTGAGTTCAACATGTAAGAAGTAGAAAGTACAGGTATTTGAGTTCAACATGTAAGAAGTAGAAAGTACAGGTATTTGTGTTCAACATATAAGAAGTAGAAAGTACAGGTATTTGTGTTCAACATGTAAGAAGTAGAAAGTACAGGTATTTGAGTTCAACATGTAAGAAGTAGAAAGTACAGGTATTTGAGTTCAACATGTAAGAAGTAGAAAGTACAGGTATTTGGGTTCAAAATGTAAGAAGTAGAAAGTACAGGTATTTGAGTTCAAAATGTAAGAAGTAGAAAGTACAGGTATTAGTGTTCAACATGTGAGAAGTAGAAAGTACAGGTATTTGGGTTCAACATGTGAGAAGTAGAAAGTACAGGTATTTGAGTTCAACATGTAAGAAGTAGAAAGTACAGGTTTTTGTGTTCAACATGTAAGAAGTAGAAAGTACAGGTATTTGAGTTCAACATGTAAGAAGTAGAAAGTACAGGTATTTGGGTTCAACATGTAAGAAGTAGAAAGTACAGGTATTTGGGTTCAACATGTAAGAAGTAGAAAGTACAGGTATTTGGGTTCAACATGTAAGAAGTAGAAAGTACAGGTATTTGGGTTCAACATGTAAGAAGTAGAAAGTACAGGTATTTGAGTTCAACATGTAAGAAGTAGAAAGTACAGGTATTTGGGTTCAACATGTAAGAAGTAGAAAGTACAGGTATTTGGGTTCAACATGTAAGAAGTAGAAAGTACAGGTATTTGGGTTCAACATGTAAGAAGTAGAAAGTACAGGTATTTGGGTTCAACATGTAAGAAGTAGAAAGTACAGGTATTTGGGTTCAACATGTAAGAAGTAGAAAGTACAGGTATTTGGGTTCAACATGTAAGAAGTAGAAAGTACAGGTATTTGGGTTCAACATGTAAGAAGTAGAAAGTACAGGTATTTGAGTTCAACATGTAAGAAGTAGAAAGTACAGGTATTTGAGTTCAACATGTAAGAAGTAGAAAGTTGGGTTCAACTTTGTTACTGCACTTAACATGGACACAGGAAGGGGGGGTGCTGCAGCCCCCTCAGCACCCCCCCTTCCCGCGTCCATGTTAAGTGCAGTAACAAAGTATTTGTACTCCACTACTCAGAAGGTGTATATAAATATCCTCTCTATATCTCCCAGTCTCCTCAGTGAGCAGAGGAGCTTCGACAGCTGCCACTCTCAGGAGGTGAGAGAGCTGCCCTCCAATCCCAGCTCTCCGGAGGCGGGGCCACGGGACAGGTGAGGGAGTAACAGGAAGTCTGTATTTGTATAGAAGTCTATGAGAAAATGTTCCAGACAGAAACAGGATGTGTTTTCAGGGTTCAGGTGAAGAAGGAGAGGATCTCCAGATCGACCTCCAGCAGCTGCAGCTTCAGCTCCGCAGAGAACACACACCTGGTGAGAAGCACACACACACACACACACACACACACACACACACACACACACACACACACACACACACACACACACACACACACACACACACACACACACACCACACACACACACACACACACACACACACACACACACACACATGTATTGTTATGTTCACGTTTCCCTGCTGTGTCCTCTCTTCCTGTCAGGCTGCAGAAGGTCAGACTCCTGTCATCGTCTGCCGCAGCCCCACAGGTTCATTTCCTTTATAAATACTTGACACCCTGTGTAAAGCTTTTAAAGTTAGTAAAAACTTCTTTATTTCTGTACTTGTTTTACTTTCAGAGCTGAA
>CADEHL010000770.1:0-20000 GCA_902827135.1 Harpagifer antarcticus
TTTCTTGCTTTAACTGCACGTAAATATTAGATCATATATTTTACAAGTTTCCATAGGTGTTGTGTAAAGTTACTGAGTGTTCAATATATTCCTAATGGAGTAGAAGTATAAAGTGACCTAGTATAAAATACACAAGTAAAATACAAATACCTTCAATTGTGTTATTCAAATAACTTGTAAATATACTTCAAACCCATTGTTTGACAAGTTTAAACTATTAAATACGTGGTTATTAGTGTGAAAACTGACTCAATTGATAATTAAACAGTCGCAAAGCTTGTATACAACTCGAATCAGAATCGGGTTTATTGCCAGGTAGGGTCACACGAGGAATTTGACTTGATGTCATGGTGCAGACATACAATAGAAAACAAATAATTAAATATTAAACAAAACATATTTAAGGACACTGTAAGCAGTATCATTGTGTGCATTAATGTAATGCATATAGAGTCTACGTTGTGTCAGTGGGAGGGGGTGGGCCTTGTTTAAGAGGCCGGTAGCGGAGGGGAAGAAACTGTTCAGGTGGCGAGAGGTTTTGGTCCTGATGGAGCGCAGCCTCCTGCCAGAGGGGAGGGGGCTGAACAGTTTGTTTCCAGGGACGGAGGGGTCGGCCACTATCTCCCCTGCCCGCCTCAGGGTCCAGGAGGCGTGCAGGTGGTGGAGGGGATGGCAGCGTTCTTCCTAAAGTCCACAACCATCTCCACTGTCTTGAGAGCTCCAGGTGGTTGTCCCTGCACCAGGTCACCAGATGGTCCATCCCCCACCTGTAGGCAGACTCGTCCCCACCAGAGATGAGTCCGATGAGGGTGGTGTCGTCTGAGCTTCAGGAGCTTGACAGACTGGTGACGGCAGCTGTTGGTGTACAGGGAGAAGATCAGAGGGGAAAGAACGCAGCCTTGAGGGGAACCGGTGCTGATGGTCCGGGGGTCAGAGACGTGTTTCCCCAGCCTCACGTGCTGCTTCCTGGGAAGTCTGGGATCCACCTGCAGGTGGAGTCGGGCACGTGCAGCTGGGAGAGCTTGTCCTGCAGCAGACCCGGGATGATGGTGTTGACGGCGGAGCTGAAGTCCACAAACAGGATCCTGGCGTAGGTTCCTGCTGTATCCAGGTGCTGGAGGAGGAAGTGAAGGGCCATGTTGACAGCGTCGTCCACAGACCTGTTGGCTCTGTAGGCGAACTGCAGGGGGTCCAGGAGGGGGTCTGTGATGGGTTTTAGGTGGGACAGGACAAGGCCTTCATAACCACAGAGGTCAGGGCGACGGGTCTGTAGTCATTTAGTCCTGTGATCCTTGTTTCCTTGGGAACCGGGATGATGGTGGAGGTTTTGAAGCATGCTGGGACGTGGCATGTCTCCAGTGAGGTGTTGAAGATGTCAGTAAACCCAGGAGACAGCTGATCAGCACAGAGCTTCAGGGAGGAGGGGGAGACACTGTCAGGGCCAGCTGCTTTTCTGCTATTAAGTTTTCAAAGAAGTCTGTTTACATCCCTTTCATTGATTGAGAGAGAACTTGATGTGTCGAGGAGGTCAGTGGTGTGAGAGAGTGGGACACTGGAGGGGTCGTTTGCAAGGCGTCGGTCGTTCGTGGAGAGTGAGGCTTTTGGCTAATTCACTTCATGGCAGTTTAAGTGTCAATTTAACTAATCAAACTGTAGTTTATTGGTAGAGAGAGTTCACAATACAGCAGCGTAGAGCCGCAGAGTATTTATTTATTTGTGAGGTTTGTTTCTGCTCTTAACTAAATGGAGCGCAGAGCTCAGGGGACGGAGACACAAACTGAAACCAGGAAGCTTCAATTAGTGAATCCTGAGGGACAGCAGAGAGCTTCTGGTCAGAGCTATTCCCATACACACACAGAACACACACACACAATTAAATAACCATGCATTCAGTAAACCTCATCTCTTTCTGTATTAGAGGTTCATTTAGAAGTCATTTTACGACACAGGCTTGCAAATTAAAAAGATAGAGAAAATACATTTACAAAATAATTTAAAGAATTCCCTCCTCCTTCCTAATATCTTGAATTACTCTTTTAAAATGTCTTCCCTACTAGGGCTGGATAATATATGTATATTATTAATATTATTGTTATTACTGCTATTTGAAACTAGATTTATTTTAGAGGGTGCATTAAATGAAATTGAAGTAATTTTCTAAATGTAATTATTTGTCCTATTTTTCAAAAATCTTATTGTGTAAGATCCCTTTACTCCTCTTTTGCTTCCTCTCATCCTTCTTTCCTTCCTCCCTCATTTCCTTTTTCTTCTGAACATACTACGTTTAATAATCATCAACAAAATAAAGCATATGTTTAAGAAGAAAAAGGGCAACAAGAAGAACGTTTTTAGTGAATATTATACAATCAAACCACCAAAGTAACTGTTAACTGCTCTCCTTGCTGTCTCCGAGGAACTGCACACGGCTAAAGCAGCCATGTGCCATCCGACCTCTGCAGCTCATCCAGAATGCAGCGGCTCGTCTGGTCTTCAACCTTCCTAAATGTTCCCACACCACTCCGCTCCTCCGCTCCCTCCACTGGCTCCCGGTAACTGCTAGAATCCACTTCAAGACACTAGTACTTGCGTACCATGCTGCGAATGGATCTGGCCCTTCCTACATCCAGGACATGGTTAAACTGTACACCCCAGCACGTGCACTACGCTCTGCATCAGCCAAACGACTCGCTGCACCCTCGCTGCGAGGGGGACCCAAGTTCCCATCAGCAGAAACACGTGGGTTTGCTATCCTGGCTCCAAGATGGTGGAATGAGCTCCCCATTGACATCAGGACAGCAGAAAGCTTACACACCTTCCGTTGTTTGTTTTGGCTCTATGAAACCTGATGTACTTTATGATTCTGTTTCCTTCAAGGTTGTATCTTCTTGGTCGATTGTACTTATTGTAAGTCGCTTTGGATAAAAGTGTCAGCTAAATGTAATGTAACCTCATTGCTAAATATTCTAAAATATTTGTCAGTATTTTTGTTTTTATTGTGCTTTGATTTCCTCTTTGTTTAATCATTTCCTGCAGGAGCCCACACTGATCACTGAACTGTTGTAATCCCAATCCCAAATTTGCTCTTCAAAGCTGCCTAATGTTCACACTGCCGACAGGAAAGTGACTCAAAACGTGTGTGTGTGTGTGTGTGTGTGTGTGTGTGTGTGTGTGTGTGTGTGTGTGTGTGTGTGTGTGTGTGTGTGTGTGTGTGTGTGTGTGTGTGTGTGTGTGTGGGAAAGTCAATATCACCCACACATCTGCTCTCAGCCAGCTGACAGATTATTGTCACACATCTCAGCAGGAAGCATCAATTCCTCTCCTCACGGTGTTTTCACTGTCTTTCTGATCACATTCAAGTCAGGAAAACTCACGAGAAATGTCCTGATCAACATCGTTTCTGATCCATTTATGTTGAGCTTTCAATACGAGTAAGTAAGTATGACTACTAAGAAGTAAAAGATAAAGATTGGGAAACTCCAGTGGGCTTTTTCCTAATAGTTCAACCTCTGTAAGCATTAAAGCCTAAAAACAGACAGTCCGATAACTTCAATAAAATGGTGCAGAACTAAGACAGACAAGAGGACCTACAACTACGGTAAGATTCAACATGTTGCCCTCTCATCAGCAGGAGAGGACTCTTTAAAGTAGAGACACTACATACTGATATACACCTGAACATCAGCAGGAGAGGACTCTTTAAAGTAGAGACACTACATACTGATATACACCTGAACATCAGCAGGAGAGGACTCTTTAAAGTAGAGACACTACATACTGATATACACCTGAACATCAGCAGGAGAGGACTCTTTAAAGTAGAGACTCTACATACTGATATACACCTGAACATCAGCAGGAGAGGACTCTTTAAAGTAGAGACACTACATACTGATATACATCTGAACATCAGCAGGAGAGGACTCTTTAAAGTAGAGACACTACATACTGATATACACCTGAACATCAGCAGGAGAGGACTCTTTAAAGTAGAGACACTACATACTGATATACACCTGAACATCAGCAGGAGAGGACTCTTTAAAGTAGAGACACTACATACTGATATACACCTGAACATCAGCAGGAGAGGACTCTTTAAAGTAGAGACCCTACATACTGATATACACCTGAACATCAGCAGGAGAGGACTCTTTAAAGTAGAGACACTACATACTGATATACACCTGAACATCAGCAGGAGAGGACTCTTTAAAGTAGAGACCCTACATACTGATATACACCTGAACATCAGCAGGAGAGGACTCTTTAAAGTAGAGACCCTACATACTGATATACACCTGAACATCAGCAGGAGAGGACTCTTTAAAGTAGAGACACTACATACTGATATACACCTGAACATCAGCAGGAGAGCACTCTTTAAATATGTAAACTGATTCCACTCTTGCAGTCAGAAAGTGGTTTAACAAAAGCTTGCAGGAAACTCAAAACTAAAGTGTGATTACTGGGACTACTTACACTTCTCAAGGAGACATAAAAGTGTCCATACTAGTTGTAAAAGCTCCATGTAACCAGGTATTTTGTTGAGGTTACAACGTACATTTCTTAACATATCGCCCAACCTTAATACTCTATTGTTGATACTGTGAAGTTAGAAGTGTTAGGGTTCATGATGTATAAAAGCACTTTTCAATTCCCCTGACGTACCGATGAAGAGGATGGGGAAGGTGATGAAGAGCAGGAAGACGTGGGGCACCAGGTTGAGAGCGTCCACAAAGCAGCCATTGTTCAGCGTGCCTTGCACCACGCTGTAGGGATTGATACCTTGGTCGTTTCCACAAAACGACAAGGCCATGCCCCCCCCCACACTGCTCCACACAGGCCTCCAGTCACTCTGTGGGGACAAAACACACACACACACACACACACAAAGATCAGAACACACACGCAAGTTATGGAGGCCAAAATCTGCAAAAATAAACTTTATATTAAGGTACACTTATTCACCATCAACTAGTTGTTCATTAACATATTAGAGTCAAACTACTAGCTTATTGGTTATGAACAAGACTTCACTTTAAAAAACTTATTCTGAGTTAGAAAAACCACATTTTGACACAATTAACACTTTTTAGTTTCATGTCTTGTTACATAAGAATAGATCATATGTGTTAAGTGTTATTATGGGAGGATTACTATTCTTGTAGTGCTGCTACTGCATATTGAGCAAAGCATATTAAGACTGTCTCTCGTACAACAACGTCCTTACTTGCAATAAATAAGCACTAATTAGAGGGTTATTGAGGAAAAACTCTGAACTAATGGCTTGTAGAATATGGTCATGTAGAATAAAGCATTCATAATTGTTTAATACTGACTAATAAACAGCCCATATATTGCTTGACAACTAGTTGATGGTGAATATGTGTACCTTAAAGGTGGGGCAGGTCATTTTGGAGAAAGCAGCTCGAGTGCGCTAGAATTTGAAAATACACAACCGGAAGAAATCTGCCAGTTCCTCACAGAGCCCCTCCTCCAACACACAGGAACGCGCACATGACCAATGAGGGCACGAGATGAGTGTGTGCCCCGATGGAAGGCTGACAGGCAGGTAGGCCATCCAGTTACTTTAGCCGGCTCAGATGATTGGTCGAGGTGTTTACAGCGCCACGGCTTCCACAGTGGTATCGGGATGTTAAGAGCATTCCATGGAATATAACAACAAGTGTTTCTGGAATAAATGACATACCCCACCTTTAATATAAAGTGTTGCCATGAACTGTATCGTGAATCAGAAACGGGTTTGTAAAGTAGGTTTACACATATGAGGAATGTGCCTTTTGGTGCAAACAGAAAAAGCAAGAAAAACAACCCAAAAAATGTAACAATTCTAAAAAGCCATGCAGTGTTGTTACTGTAATCTCTATGACCCTTAAGAATGATCACTCTGAGTCCCTGACGGAGCTTTGGCTTGAACTCCAGAGACTAGGTCACACATTTTTGTAGCATGTCAAAAGCTCAAGTGCACACATTCTCACACACACACACACACACACACACACACACACACACACACACACACACACACACACACACACACACACACACACACACACACACACACACACACACACCATGTATACATCACTTCAGAGGACATTACATTGACTTACATGCATTTCCTGGAGACTTATCCTAACCTTAACCATAACCAACACATGCCTAACCCTAACCCTTACCCTAACCCTAATCCTAACCAAGTCTTCACCCTCCATTTTGTCCCCATAAGGGAGGCGAGTCCCCACACGTGACTGTGTAAACACACACACACACACACACACACACACACACAAGAGCTATTTAAGGGCCGCCGCCCAACTACATTACTGTATTACTGTAGCATGAACTTAGAGTTGGAACGGGTTGTTGTGTCACGTCTTGTCGTGGCGCCATTACTTGAGTTTCAGGAGAGTCGTGTTGTTGTTTTTAAGTTAGCAATGGCTTCAATGTCTGCTTTCAAGGTTTAAAAACAATGACACAATGTGCTAACAATTATAAAAATGCTGTTCCCTAAGTAGTGCAACGATTCACCACTTCAAATAACACACTTCCACTTATAATTATTACATTATCGACAAAATAGTTGGTGTTTCTGTCTCTACAGTTTTTCTTTTACAGTGTAATTATTACTGCCTCCATCGCTGAGGTTATGTCGTTGATTTGTTGATTTGTTTGTCAACAGGAATAAGGAACAACAACAGGCCCACATGTAACACAACGTTAGCATAGGGAGAAAGAAACCACGAGTTTTGTGGGAACAAGTTACGTTTTCAGGCTTAATATTAACAGTAATTCATGTGATTTAAACACTTTATATCTCTTGATGTTTTGCTTATTATTCCTGCTTAAGTTAAACGTCATTCTGCCTCGATCTTTGTGTGTTGCTATGAAAGGTCACTGTAATGTGAAAGCTTTCTACTGACATTACTTTCCAAAAACAAATACGATTCTTTACATCTAGGCGCCTGAATGAAATCATTCAATTGGCTGCTCGTCAGGGTTGTGAGCCTGATATGATGCCTTTGTGAACATGGTGTATTATAATGTCAATCCGCAGCTTCATTCGGCAGAACATAGTTTGGTTTGATGTAGGGAGGCTCCGATCGCCAATTTCGGGGACGATCGCCGGAATCAGTATCGGCCGATACCGATCGCCGATCCGATCGAGTGGGCGGGGCCTAAATGGAAGATTTAAACATCACTTTAAATCTTCCATTTAAAGTGATGTTTAAAACTCAGTTAATGGGGCTCATTCACTGGAGCTTCCACAAACAACAAGCAACTTAATTATTACATTAAAATGATGTACATTATTCAAGTTTACATTCACTTTGGAGAATAACACGGGAGAAATGAGCGGAAGCGCTCTCTTTTCCTCTCTCCCCCTCTCTCTCTCTCCTGACAGCCCGTCAGTATCTCATGCAGCTCACTGATCCAGTAATGAGTGACCCGACAGTGAAGAATACATATATTTATAATGACTAGTTTAGCTTGTTCCAGAGGTAGATCAAATAGCTAAGTGTGTTAGGTCTAACTCTCGTGTGTGTCGCTCCGCTCTCCGGTCCGGCGGGCGGAGCTGCAGGGTTTCTACTTCACGTTACATTCCGCTATTTCACTGTCTTTTTCGGACACCTTAAAATACTGCCAGACCGGTGAAGCCATTTTGGTGAGCTTGTTTTGCCGCACACAGAGAAAAGTGTCATGTATTTTACGTCATGCGATCGGCTCTTCCTCACTTAATATTTCGTGGTGAGTCGGTTCAGGTGGAAACTGTGATCTGTCGTACAGAACGTGTCGCACTTGAAATCGCACTCGTTTGTCTTCATACACTTCAGTTTGTTCATGACGTGTTGCGTCTCATTACATGTGGACATTTTCTGAATGTACTTGTAGCCTACTTATTTGCACATAAACAGAAATATTGTGGTTATGTAGGGCCTGTGGGTTATTATGCTATGATTGTACTGGTCCAGCCCACTTGAGATCAAAGTATGTGGCCCCTTAACTGAAAATACATCACATTACATGTTAAACGCTTTTATCCAAAACACAGTGGGTTGAAGTGTCTCAGGGACACAACGACATGCTGACTGCAGTGGGGTTTGAACCTGTGACCCCCTGATCCCAACACCTACGGACAACCCACTGCACCACAGGCCTGACGAGTTTGCCACTCCTGCCTTAACTCATTGGTGCATCAACATATAGAATTGTGGGGGTTTTAGGTTTTAATAGCCGCTTTTTGTGGCCATTGTTTGTAGTATTTCCATCCACATAGAGAACCGCAGTGACGCGTCCTAAACGCGGAAGTAAACTCCTTCCGGTTCCTTCGTCAAAAACGCAATGTCTCCGTAGGGTTTTGGAAAATAGCTGGAAATAAGGTCTGTGGTTGAAACACATTGAAGAGACGGATCACGTTTTGTTCAGAGGATAATCTCCACATGTCTATCCTACTTTGATCATTTTCTAATCATAAATCTAGTCGCCTGAAGCTAAATGCTAACGTGATGCTATAAAGGAACTACAGCAGGGTCGCTGCTTCAACGTCACGCCAACTTAAGATCCATATTCAAACACACAGATTGTAAATGGAACGAGTTGAAGCGTTTGTTTGAACACTCTGCAGGAGGCAGGGACTTGCTTTCAAGCAGAACAGAAACTAACTTAGAGGAGTGTTCACGTGTTCGGCGTAATGACGTACAACGGCCTCGACAGCTTCTGTAGTCCCATTCAGCCACTTGGTAACAACCATCGCTTTTCAGACACGTCAACTCTTCAGAAATCACCAGCGGGGTCACTGCTGATGATTTAATGTCGTAGAACAAAACGTGATCCGTCTCTTCAGTGAGTCTCAACCACAGACCTTAGTTCAGATAGCTTCCTAAACCCAATGGAGACAATGCTTTGCTTTTTATCGAAGGAACCGGACGTGGTAAAAATGCTAACTTACTTCCGGGTTTTAGGACGCGTCACTGCGGTTCTCTATAGAGGACATTTACACACATTCAATTTGTTCTCCATTCAAAAAACAAAGATGGCCACCACATGTAGCGGCCATCTATGTCAAGAAATCACGCCTTTTTAGGACAAACTAAACATACAAACTCATAACAGATAAATACATGAAGTCACAGTGGTGATTTAAGATGTTTCTGTGCGCCAGAATTTAAGCTTACTGCTCCAAAAATGACAAAACCATACCATGTTATCCCCAAAAATAATTCAAAATGACAATTTCTTCAATGTATCATTTGGTTTCCATATGAATGTCACTGTTTCTTGTATTAATTGGCCTTACTGACATATAGGGGGCATAATGGAAGTTGTTTAGCTAACGTTAGGACCGTTGACACCCTAAATAATAGAGATATCACTGATTAAAATATAAGGCTTTATTTGTAATGCGCTCAAAGTGCTTTAAAGACATGGCACACGTCACAAATTAAACACCAAAAATCGCTAAATCCTTGTGAACAATACGCACAGAATACAGATCAGTGTGTCTTTAGCTGTAGTTAAAAAATGGCCACAAGCATAATCAAGCAAAAGTTACATTTAAATAAGAAAAAAGAACACCTGCGTTTGACTAGAGTCATTTTAATCAAATAACTTTTAAATACTAAAATAAGCTATCACAATGTTAAATTGGGTCATTAAATTAAGCTTAATTGTAACAGGAAAGTGTCTTACCTCGAAAAATAAAAGTAATTAATCCTTAATGACAGCGTTTCATTCCGGGACTCTGTTTTTCTTTTCTTAAAGATATGAAACAAACGGAGGACAGACAGAGAGAGTACGGTGAGAGTTGAAGTGTAAAAAGTTAATTATTTTTAGCCCCAGCTCAGCATCAGCTGCTCCGCATGTTAGTGCTGCCAGGCTGTGACACAGGGTCAAGTTACAGCGGAGAGAAAACACAGCTTCCGGTGGGATCCTTCAAAATAAAAGACTAGAACAGTATTGATTAAAAAAGACTTAACCATGATTATATTGTCCATATACATTTTACATTCATTTTTTATTTAACTTGTATATTTTCTACTTTTTAACGCTGTTTTATTTCTATTTTAAAGATGTTTAAATGTTAATAAAGTACATCTATCTTATATGTTCTTTGTTCACAATATAAATCTCATTATTTTTAAATATCGAAAAACAAAGACACATAACGTATCGCTTTAAATCCAAAAGCAGATCATTTTTTGATATATATAAAAAAAGATTACCAAGCAAATAATAATAGTAAAATAAATCTAAATTCCCATAAATGAAAATGCTATTAAAAGGGGAAATATTCCATGGTCTCCAAGACATATAACAACTTAACAACATTATCCTTTGACTTGCAGTCAATTCAAAGCACGAGCCAGCATCGCAATGTAACCGGTGTCGATAAGCGGTCTCTGCGTTGTGTTGTTCGTGGACGAGACCCAGCATACAGTTCAGGGGGATCAAACTCAAACACACAGTGGGCCAAAGGAAAAAAATGGGTGCTAGTGGAGGGCCGGACTGGTTCAATGTTTATAGCAGAACTTATTGAAATGAACTTATAGCACATATTAAACCTGGAACTAACAAAGCTTAAATTATCGCCTATAAAAACAACATTAAATAATCAGTTGCATTCATTTCTTACGGCTCTATCTGCAGCTTCTCCAGACTCATTTCTTATGGCTCTATCTGCAGCTTCTCCAGACTCATTTCTTATGGCTCTATCTGCAGCTTCTCCAGACTCATTTCTTATGGCTCTATCTGCAGCTTCTCCAGACTCATTTCTTATGGCTCTATCTGCAGCTTCTCCAGACTCATTTCTTATGGCTCTATCTGCAGCTTCTCCAGACTCATTTCTTATGGCTCTATCTGCAGCTTCTCCAGACTCATTTCTTATGGCTCTATCTGCAGCTTCTCCAGACTCATTTCTTATGGCTCTATCTGCAGCTTCTCCAGACTCATTTCTTATGGCTCTATCTGCAGCTTCTCCAGACTCATTTCTCATGGCTCTATCTGCAGCTTCTCCAGACTCATTTCTTATGGCTCTATCTGCAGCTTCTCCAGAGTCATTTCTTATGGCTCTATCTGCAGCTTCTCCAGACTCATTTGTTATGGCTCTATCTGCAGCTTCTCCAGACTCATTTCTTATGGCTCTATCTGCAGCTTCTCCAGACTCATTTCTTATGGCTCTATCTGCAGCTTCTCCAGACTCATTTCTTACGGCTCTATCTGCAGCTTCTCCAGACTCATTTCTAATGGCTCTATCTGCAGCTTCTCCAGACTCAGTTCTTATGACTCTATCTGCAGCTTCTCCAGACTCATTTCTTATGGCTCTATCTGCAGCTTCTCCAGACTCATTTCTTATGGCTCTATCTGCAGCTTCTCCAGACTCATTTCTTACGGCTCTATCTGCAGCTTCTCCAGACTCATTTCTTATGGCTCTATCTGCAGCTTCTACAGACTCATTTCTTACGGCTCTATCTGCAGCTTCTCCAGACTCATTTCTTATGGCTCTATCTGCAGCTTCTCCAGACTCATTTCTCATGGCTCTATCTGCAGCTTCTCCAGACTCATTTCTTATGGCTCTATCTGCAGCTTCTACAGACTCATTTCTTACGGCTCTATCTGCAGCTTCTCCAGACTCATTTCTCATGGCTCTATCTGCAGCTTCTCCAGACTCATTTCTTATGGCTCTATCTGCAGCTTCTACAGACTCATTTCTTACGGCTCTATCTGCAGCTTCTCCAGACTCATTTCTTATGGCTCTATCTGCAGCTTCTCCAGACTCAGTTCTTATGACTCTATCTGCAGCTTCTCCAGACTCATTTCTAATGGCTCTATCTGCAGCTTCTCCAGACTCATTTCTTATGGCTCTATCTGCAGCTTCTCCAGACTCATTTCTTATGAGTACATTTTCCCACAGGCCAACAACTGCTTCTAAAAACTATTCCCCTCACAGAGAAACCCAACCTGCCCTGTTGTCGTGAGAGAGAAAGTGCAGAAGGAAGCATCCTTTGAACTCAGTGTGCTGCTCTGGGATGCTAGTTCAGATACTTGGCGTCTCATCTTGGGGGCAAGGTCATCAATGTTTGGGCTCTGAGCGGAGGAGACCCTCAGGATGGAGTGAAGGTGTGGGTTTTCTCATTAAGTAACTGCTTTTGCTGTTGTTGACCTTTATTGGCACACATGTTGCACCTTCTGGATGAAGTCATGCATTATATATAACGTACTTGTGCTCTCCTATTTTCTCATATACTGCAACTTATTGTCATGTTCACCTCCAAGGCCACTGCCGAGGTGCCCTTGAGCAACCTCGAAACTGCTCCCTTGACGCCGGGATTAATAAAGTGTATCTTCTTCTTCTTCTTTAGAAGTGTTATTTTTATTAGTGTATTTTGCATCCAATTTCTCCAAAGCCTGCACTCAATTCGACCTTTTTCTGTCGTTATCTTATTTTGAAGGAGTAATAATCGTTATATCCGGATAAAGAATGCTTCATTTTTGCAAACTTGATAGGACGTCCCCTCCGATCAGATTTCCAAACTTGAAGCAGTTTATTGGTGAGAAGGGGGTTCATTATGAGCTGCTTTTACAACAACTGACATGTCAGTGTATAGACCTGCAACTACAGCACAGTATAGGCCATGCTGTCTTTTATCAATTGCATGTACAACACTTTGATTAAATCCCTGCAGCTGACAAAAAAAAACTGGTTAAAATATGTTTTAAACACTGGACAATTAGTCTGCCATTAGCTTGAAGGGGTTTCATGATAAGAACAAGAAATACCAAAACAAGAAATAACATTAAATGACAGAAAATGACCCAATAATTGGACACAATCCAACACTCTGGCTTGCAAATAGATAATCTATTACAGAAAAAGAATCCAAGTAAATAAATGTGGACTAGTTTTTAGAGAGTAAACAATGGCACACAGGAACAACATTTATGTATAATGATTTACAGTCTCAAATGATAATCTGATCGGATGTCGGCTGCACGCATGCACAGCAGATAATTGATATTTCATCCAGATCTGAGAGGATTCAAAGCGCTTTGGCATCAAAACGTCGCAGAGAAGACATTGGATCCGGTCAGCTGAGTGCACTGACTCGAACACTGTCATTGGCAGTGGACTAAAATGACATTTGTTGATATAAGCTTCTGAATCAACCACAAAAAGATGCAATAAATACACTTCCTTATCATACAAATAGCATATAAACCTGGTGTATTTTACGTATCGTGCAGGCAGCATAACCTACAATATCATTGATGTTGACATTACCAAAACTCCATTGAGAAGTCAAACAATTAAGAGTTTTTCACATATAGACGAATAATTATATCTTTAACAGTGGGTTTGATGAGTATTCCCGAAGTGACTGGATTTAATATTAAATTCGGCTTTAATCAAAATTAATTTAGGAAGACTTTTCTGTATAAAACTTTAAACTTTTTGAACCGTCTCGCCTGTAATGAACAAAGCCCGCGTCCAGATAGAGAAAAGTGATATATGGTGAGCGGCATCTAACACCAATGAACAGAGGCTTATATTTTCCTTTTGTGTGTATTAAACTAATGCCGAATACAAGATTTGCCTTCTATTAAATCATATATTATGTCACTTTGAATTTGTATTACATACATTTAGGTTGGAAGGCAAAACTCCCTTAAATTATCAGAGTTTTCAATGGAGTCTGACATTAAAAAACGCTACAAACTGAACATCGTATCGCACCACGCTGGGGATGTTGGTAATGAATGACAGAAAGGACAAAAAAGGAAAGCCTTCCCCAACACTTACCCGTCCTCTGACGCAGGTTTTTGGGGTCAAATCGTCCCCCACTTTCCCCGGATCTTAATGTCCAGTGCGCGTCGTCTTGGAATAATGTGGTTTATACTAAAGGTATGGGGACAGGAAATGCCTATATGACATTTACTGTCGTGTCGACTCAGAAATCCCCCCCACACACACACACACACACATACAAACACTCCTTCATTAGATATGGTGGCTGCCCTTTTCTCAGATGAAATTGTTGATAGTGTACGATGCAAATATGTAGGTCAAATCAAAGCCGAATAAGCAAATAAGAGATAAATCGAGGGTAGCATGTGAAAATGTGTGTTGTTATGCAAGTTGGATGAGCATTTTGTTATTTAATAGTGCACATCTTCTGAGAGCACAGCAGCAGATAATGGGGAAAGCCTGGAGTGTAATGTTATTTTAGGGCTGTGGTTATTATTAGAATAAGACACACATCTATTGACACACTTGCAAGTGTCTCAAACGGTGGAAGGAATTGAATAGTCGTTATATATGTGTATTAAGCAGCAAGGTAATGTATATGAATGATTTTAACATCCTATAATGGTCCAACATAAATGATATTCATTATGACTTTCTGTCCACCTGCGCAGCATTTAATTTAGAAATTTGAAGTATTTTTTATATCAATGAACCGAAAGAGGGCGCTGTTTATTCAAAATATGTGCGCGCGCGTGTGTGTGTGTGTTTATATCACAGCTATGGGACAGTGTGAGGAGATTCTCATCCACCAGTGTTTCCCAAGAAACTGTGAAGGGAAGAACTTCACCTCTGACCCCCCCCCCCCCCTACACACACACACACGTAAATGTGCCATACCCCCATAACCCATCATCTCCCCTGAGGCCTGATAAATACTCCCACTCAGCCTCTCTTCCTCTGTTTCTGCATGTACACACACACACACACACACACACACACACACACACACACACACACACACACACACACACACACACACACACACACACACACACACACACACACACACACACACACACACACACGCACACACACACACCACAAGTAAGAAAATCAATCAAGGAAAATCCGACAGCTGTTGACCTTTGACCTTCATGTCACCAGAGGAGGAAGTAGCACTCGAGACACACAGATAGCGATGAATTAAGATTTCCAGTATTGAATACAATCCTGGATTAAAGGAACAAGCATGATTAAGAAAACACCTGTAATACAATTTTAATTCCATCAGTGTGATGAGTTTTCTGTGTGTGGTTACACTCAGCAGCGTGAGAAAGCTCTCTCCTGAGGAAAGTGCTTGACCGACCCCGAACAGGAAGTGGGGACCATGTCTCTCCACAGAACACACAAACAGTAATGTTGTGTATTTTAAAGAAGACATATTATTCTTCATATCAGTATGTAATGACTCTACTTTAAAGAGTCCTCTCCTGCTGATGTCCAGGTGTATATCAGTATGTAGTGTCTCTACTTTAAAGAGTCCTCTCCTGCTGATGTTCAGGTGTATATCAGTATGTAGTGTCTCTACTTTAAAGAGTCCTCTCCTGCTGATGTTCAGGTGTATATCAGTATGTAGAGTCTCTACTTTAAAGAGTCCTCTCCTGCTGATGTTCAGGTGTATATCAGTATGTAGAGTCTCTACTTTAAAGAGTCCTCTTCTGCTGATGTTCAGGTGTATATCAGTATGTAGTGTCTCTACTTTAAAGAGTCCTCTCCTGCTGATGTTCAGGTGTATATCAGTATGTAGTGTCTCTACTTAAAGAGTCCTCTCCTGCTGATGTTCAGGTGTATATCAGTATGTAGTGTCTCTACTTTAAAGAGTCCTCTCCTGCTGATGTTCAGGTGTATATCAGTATGTAGTGTCTCTACTTTAAAGAGTCCTCTCCTGCTGATGTTCCAGGTGTATATCAGTATGTAGTGTCTCTACTTTAAAGAGTCCTCTCCTGCTGATGTTCAGGTGTATATCAGTATGTAGTGTCTCTACTTAAAGAGTCCTCTCCTGCTGATGTCAGGTGTATATCAGTATGTAGAGTCTCTACTTTAAAGAGTCCTCTCCTGCTGATGTTCAGGTGTATATCAGTATGTAGAGTCTCTACTTTAAAGAGTCCTCTCCTGCTGATGTTCAGGTGTATATCAGTATGTAGAGTCTCTACTTTAAAGAGTCCTCTTCCTGCTGATGTTCAGGTGTATATCAGTATGTAGTGTCTCTACTTTAAAGAGTCCTCTCCTGCTGATGTTCAGGTGTATATCAGTATGTAGTGTCTCTACTTTAAAGAGTCCTCTCCTGCTGATGTTCAGGTGTATATCAGTATGTAGTGTCTCTACTTTAAAGAGTCCTCTCCTGCTGATGTTCAGGTGTATATCAGTATGTAGTGTCTCTACTTTAAAGAGTCCTCTCCCGCTGATGTACAGGTGTATATCAGTGTCTCATACTGCCTGTGCTGCAGCACCTCTTTTCACCCTCTGTCAGAAACCAGAGCCCAGTCTGCTCTGATTGGTTAGCTGGCCGGCTCTGTTGTGATTGGGCAACTCACTTAGAGATGTCCCACCCCTTAGCCTATCACGTACAATGTGTTGGAGCGCTAGCCAATAGGAGCGTGAGTGTTCTGTAGTGATGTCACTATGTTCTGGAATTTGGGATGTTTGCCTTTGCAGACCATTTACATGCACTAAAACCTATATTACACACTTGAGGAGAGGGAGTAACCCTAAAAAAAAAGCCTCTTTAATCGTGAATGGGTCCTCACAAAGATAGTAGAACAAGAAGTGAAACACACACGCCTACACATACTAACTGTGAGTCTGTACTGCCACCTTTTGGGGACACGATTTCAAAAAGTTGCGGCAATAAATCACACGTTAATAAACTCAGAAGTAAAATCCTCCAGCAGCCCATAGACGACAGGGCGCTATCTTCCTGGCTCGTGAAGGTTTATCAGACAAACAGAGGGAGATAACGGGAACTTTTATAGAACCTTTTGCTGGACGGTTCTGCTCAGTGGAGCCTGTTATTCGACAGCAGCGAGGCGTTCATGACGGGAGATTCCTGCAGATTGGAGGAAATTAGTTCCATTTTTTAATCATTATCAACAAACTGATGAGGCAGAGACGGGATGGGAGAGGAGACACAGAGTTGGAGAGATACAATCCTGCAGGAGTTATAGTTTAAATAGATCCTCAATACAGGAAAACAGGTTTCCACCACAGAAAACTCATAAATATTCTATTTATTTTGAATTTTTAAGCACAAAAGGGCAAATCACATGCTCTGTCATTGCATAAAAGCATCACACAGGGTTAGGGTGAACGCAATATCTGTGAGAGAAAGGAGACAGGACACGGACGAAGCTAAAAACTGCATGAACGCTAAAAAACGATTTCAAATATACAGTAAAATTGCTCTAACAATAGCATGATCTGTATTAAATAATGTAAGACACATTAATGCAGCAATATTATTAATCTAGGGAACATTTTTACTATAATCAATACTTTTCATGCTTTAAGAAAACTGTGGCTTTATACGGATTATTTTCTAAGTGTCTGTTTAACATTTTCACTCAAATGGTCCGAATACTTTATTTCACACGGATACACCTTATGAATAATATATACAATTAGTATATTCTTAAAAGGGATTGCAGTATTATTTAGCATACTGCCATTTACCCGCAATAACACGTTTGTGTTTTCTGTCACAAGAACTCTTTGACCAGCAGAGTGCGTCCTTGCCTTTATCAGAGCATGACTTTATGTCAGGGTTTGGCAAGAATGTAAACAACAAGCGAGCTTTTATTAAATTATATCAGTATGTAGTGTCTCTACTTTAAAGAGTCCTCTCCTGCTGATGTTCAGGTGTATATCAGTATGTAGTGTCTCTACTTTAAAGAGTCCTCTCCTGCTGATGTTCAGGTGTATATCAGTATGTAGTGTCTCTACTTTAAAGAGTCCTCTCCTGCTGATGTTCAGGTGTATATCAGTATGTAGTGTCTCTACTTTAAAGAGTCCTCTCCTGTTGATGTTCAGGTGTATATCAGTATGTAGTGTCTCTACTTTAAAGAGTCCTCTCCTGCTGATGTTCAGGTGTATATCAGTATGTAGTGTCTCTACTTTAAAGAGTCCTCTCCTGCTGATGTTCAGGTGTATATCAGTATGTAGTGTCTCTACTTTAAAGAGTCCTCTCCTGCTGATGTTCAGGTGTATATCAGTATGTAGTGTCTCTACTTTAAAGAGTCCTCTCCTGCTGATGTTCAGGTGTATATCAGTATGTAGTGTCTCTACTTTAAAGAGTCCTCTCCTGCTGATGTTCAGGTGTATATCAGTATGTAGTGTCTCTACTTTAAAGAGTCCTCTCCTGCTGATGTTCAGGTGTATATCAGTATGTAGTGTCTCTACTTTAAAGAGTCCTCTCCTGCTGATGTTCAGGTGTATATCAGTATGTAGTGTCTCTACTTTAAAGAGTCCTCTCCTGCTGATGTTCAGGTGTATATCAGTATGTAGTGTCTCTACTTTAAAGAGTCCTCTCCTGTTGATGTTCAGGTGTATATCAGTATGTAGTGTCTCTACTTTAAAGAGTCCTCTCCTGCTGATGTTCAGGTGTATATCAGTATGTAGTGTCTCTACTTTAAAGAGTCCTCTCCTGCTGATGTTCAGGTGTATATCAGTATGTAGTGTCTCTACTTTAAAGAGTCCTCTCCTGCTGATGTTCAGGTGTATATCAGTATGTAGTGTCTCTACTTTAAAGAGTCCTCTCCTGCTGATGTTCAGGTGTATATCAGTATGTAGTGTCTCTACTTTAAAGAGTCCTCTCCTGCTGATGTTCAGGTGTATATCAGTATGTAGTGTCTCTACTTTAAAGAGTCCTCTCCTGCTGATGTTCAGGTGTATATCAGTATGTAGTGTCTCTACTTTAAAGAGTGCTCTCCTGCTGATGTTCAGGTGTATATCAGTATGCAGTGACAGCAAGACTAAATACACATATATATGGAGGACGGAACATGACATAAATATAAATAAATAAATGAATAAATGTTTGAATAAAAACATAAATAAATAAATTTATAAAAAATGATAATAACAATATATAAATAATATTTAAATAAATAATAATAAAATTATACAAAAAAAATTATAATGAAAAAAGAAAGTAAAACATTTAATAAATACATAAACAATTATAATAATACAAAAATGATGATAAAGAAATGAATACATTTAAAAAATTCAATAAATACATAAATAATAAAATAATAATTGCTCAGTTGTTTATGTTATTTTATTTAACCAGATAAAAAGGACATCAAAGCAGATTTACATCACAACAACATTCTGGGAGGCCAGCTGATTCCCCCTCTGGCACTGTGTGCAAACCCCTCACCCCCTACACACGTGTGTTGATCACATCATGTAAGGTCCACTCCCAAGAGATGACCTAATCAGAGAAACTAAGGTTAGCAATGGTAACACCTTTGATCGCAGTTTCCTTAACACACAGAACACAGACCTGTAAAACACAGAGAACACAACTAAGTAAACAAAAGCAGTCGCTACGTTGAGCACATTAGGACCGTAAGAAAGGTGCTACGTATCACTGCAAGAGCAGCTGGTGGGAAGGACGTCACACAACTTCCATTTAAAACATGCTATAGAGACAAGTGCCGTCAGTTTGAGGCGTGACTGAAGGTCATTCACACAGCAGGAACCTGGACCCGTATCCAGGCTCTGGTTCTGAGGCTGTGAGAGTCACAAACTGGAGCAAATCGGGCTCATATGTGCAGTGGAAGCTTTCCTAAAATGGCTACATGAATAAAAACCAATGCTGCATCCTAGCATAGCAAGTGAGGACCATCCAGTTAGGCTGTACAGTTTGCAATGATGTAAGTTGTAAGAGCAGGCAACCCATAACCAGTGTTGCCGTGTGAATGTCGGTTTGAAGTGGCAGTACAACCACCAATAAAATATTATTAATAAATAAATAAAACATATTTACAATTCATAAAACATTTAATTACATGAAATAAATACATTAAAATAATAATATTTAAAAAAAGTTATGATAAAAATGCCACGAAATATATAAATAAATTAAAAAAATAATAACAATATTTCAAATAACAATAATAACAAATTGAAAAAATGAAATTAAGAATATAAAGAATATATAATAACGTATATA
>CADEHL010000771.1:0-5000 GCA_902827135.1 Harpagifer antarcticus
TGAGATAGGACACACTACTGATCACCTGAGAGAGGACAGAGACACCTGATCACCTGAGAGAGGACAGAGACACCTGATCACCTGAGAGAGGACAGAGACACCTGATCACCTGAGAGAGGACAGAGACACCTGATCACCTGAGAGAGACACAGCTGATCACCTGAGAGAGGACAGAGACACCTGATCACCTGAGAGAGGACACACTACTGATCACCTGAGAGGACACACTACTGATCACCTGAGAGAGGACACACTACTGATCACCTGAGAGAGGACACACTACTGATCACCTGAGAGAGGACACACTACTGATCACCTGAGAGAGGACACACTACTGATCACCTGACAGAGGACACACTACTGATCACCTGAGAGAGGACAGAGACACCTGATCACCTGAGAGGACACACTACTGATCACCTGAGAGAGGACACACTACTGATCACCTGAGAGAGGACAGAGACACCTGATCACCTGAGAGAGGACACACTACTGATCACCTGAGAGAGGACACACTACTGATCACCTGAGAGAGGACAGAGACACCTGATCACCTGAGAGAGGACACATTAAACTGCATGGTCTTATTTTTGTTTTATAATAATAATAAATAATAAGTGATATTTATATAGCGCCTTTCAAGGGACCCAAGGTCGCTTCAAAGAAGGAAAGGAAGGAAGCCGGGGCCCAGAAAGGGCTCGGCCCGAAGGCCGGGGTGAACAGCTGTGTTTTAGTGATGGTTTGAAGATGTCCAGGAAGTGCATTCCAGAGGGTGGGGGCCTTTCAGTTTGACTCCTTTTACTGTTGATGTTGTTCGTGAAGCTTTAACCAAGTTAGATCCTAAGAACCCGGCCGGCCCGGACAACGTAGAACCTTTCTCTTTAAAGATAGCTGCAGATGTTATTGCTCCACCTCTCACTACTCTTTCTAACCTCTCCCTCAGCACGAACACAATCCCTAAAGTATGGAAGTCAGCGTATGTCCTGCCTTTGCTGAAAGGAGGGGAGGCCACCTTATTAAATAACTACAGGCCCATCTCTAAGTGGTCAGTTCTGGCTAAGGTTCTTGAACGCTTAGTGAGTGAACAGGTAAAGGTGTTTTTATGTAACCATGACATCCTGTCTGAACACCAGTCAGGCTTCAGAAAGCAGCTCCATCACTGCCTCAATGAAAGAGCTGAATGATGTGGAGAGTATCTGAGATAATAAGCAGAGTTGAGCAGCTCTACTTGTTGACCTGTCCAAAGCGTTCGATGCCGTCGATCATCACATCTTAAAGCAGAGGCTACTCAGTATAGGCAGGTCCAGCCATGCAGTGGGTGGTTTGTGAACTACCTCTCTGAAAGGTCCCAGTGTGTTCACTTTGATGGGCTGTCTTCTGACTGGTTAAACATTTCTAATGGTGTACCACAAGGTTCTGTTTTAGGTCCACTTTTATTCTCCATCTCAACAGCTTAGGTGAGAATGTGGATGAAGCTACTTTACATTTGTATACGGATGATACCGTGATGTCTGTGCAGGTCCCTCCATTCAGGAGGCTGGTGTTAAACTACAGGCTGCTTCTAACATTATTCAGACTCAGCTCTCTGAACTAAAGCTTCTTTTAGATGTTGAAACCAAGGTAATGCTCTTTTCTAAAGCTAAAAATACACCGGAGACTGTTTTGGATATTGTTACTACGCAAGGAATAAAACTCAAAGTGGTTACCTGTTACAAATACCTGGTCTCTGCTTGATGATTGTCTCTCTTTTAAACTTCAGGTCAATAACCTGCTTAGAAGCTGAGGGTTAGGCTAGGGTTCTTCTACAGGAACACGTCCTGTTTCTCACTTGAGGAAAAGGCTCTGTGACCTTTGACCTGTGCTGCTATGGTGATCTGATCTATATGAATGCACCTGCCCATTGGCTGGTCCAGTTAGATGCTGCGTATCACACTGAGATGTGTGACTAACTGTGAAGCACTAACCCATCACTGCACCCTGGATGCAAGGGTTAGCTTTCACTTCCTGTACGGAGGCTCAGTCCCTGGTACTGTTCATATACAAAGCCATGTGAGGGAAACTTCCATCCTGCATCTGCTCCCTGACCTCACGGAGAAGTGGAAGTGGCTCCTGCCTGAGATCGAATGCTGTGTTTTATTAAATATGCTGCTAGGACTGTCTGAGGGGAGACAGCTGTTAGTCGTGTAGCTCCTCTAACTTGGAACAGTCTGCAAACATGTTTAAACCTGAGCACTTTGGTTCCCCTGCAGCACTTTGGAGCTGGGCTGGGTGCCGTGCTGTGTGATACTCATGGTACCTGTCACTGTGGATAGAGTTTGTAAACTGTACATTATGTTGTCGTCCTTATTGTAGTTCTGTTGTTTTCTATGTTACTCGTGTAACTAATGCAGGTCACCTTGAAGAAGAGACCGGTTGATCTTCACCTGGTTACAGAAAGGCTTCAAACAAACTACTGTCAGAACAAGTGAGAATGTTTACCTGACAGTAGGTAGGTGACTTCGGGTCAACATCAACGGTGGCCAGGTAGTCTGGCTTCAGGATGCCGGTGTTACAGTAAATACAGGGCAGATAGACGATCTGCTCCCGAGGACCTGCAGCGGGAAAACATCCAACTCTGTTCTTTAGAGAAACATCTAGAAACCTCCTTCAAAGCTGCATCGTCTATTATATCCAGCAGGGGGCGACTGTATAGAAGTCTATGAGGAAATGTTCCTACTTCTCTCTTGATTACCTCAGATTGTATAGAAGTCTATGAGGAAATGTTCCTGCTTCTCTCTTGATTACCTCAGATTGTATAGAAGTCTATGAGGAAATGTTCCTGCTTCTCTCTTGATTACCTCAGATTGTATAGAAGTCTATGAGGAAATGTTCCTGCTTCTCTCTTGATTACCTCAGATTGTATAGAAGTCTATGAGGAAATGTTCCTGCTTCTCTCTTGATTACCTCAGATTGTATAGAAGTCTATGAGGAAATGTTCCTGCTTCTCTCTTGATTACCTCAGATTGTATAGAAGTCTATGAGGAAATGTTCCTGCTTCTCTCTTTATTACCTCAGATTGTATAGAAGTCTATGAGGAAATGTTCCTGCTTCTCTCTTGATTACCTCAGATTGTATAGAAGTCTATGAGGAAATGTTCCTGCTTCTCTCTTGATTACCTCAGATTGTATAGAAGTCTATGAGGAAATGTTCCTACTTCTCTCTTGATTACCTCAGATTGTATAGAAGTCTATGAGGAAATGTTCCTGCTTCTCTCTTGATTACCTCAGATTGTATAGAAGTCTATGAGGAAATGTTCCTGCTTCTCTCTTGATTACCTCAGATTGTATAGAAGTCTATGAGGAAATGTTCCTACTTCTCTCTCTCTTTATTACCTCAGATTGTATAGAAGTCTATGAGGAAATGTTCCTGCTTCTCTCTCGATTACCTCAGATTGTATAGAAGTCTATGAGGAAATGTCTCACCCTTCATGGCGTCCAATGGGCTGCTGTAACCCGGTCCACATCCTTTACATCCGGCTGAAACACAACAACACCTGTTAACATTGTGCTAACAGACCTAGCACGTTAGCTCACCTGACGTCACTCATATCTCTCTATTGTCTCTGATGTCTTTAATATTATTTCACAACTTTCAACATTAAAGTGAACACACTTTAATGTTACATTACTGGGGGGTCCCAAGGCGCTCCCAGGCCAGCGAAGAGATGTAATCCCTCCACCTGGTCCTAGGTCTGCCCCTTGGTCTCTTCCCAGCTGGACGTGCCTGGGACACCTCCCTAGAGAGGCGCCCAGGTGGCATCCTAACTAGGTGCCCGAACCACCTCAACTGGCTCCTTTCGACGTGAAGGAGGGGCGGCTCAACTCCGAGTCCCTCCCGGATGACCGAACTTCTCACCTTATCCCTAAGGGAGACACCAGCCGCCCTGCGGAGAAAACCCATCTCGGCCGCTTGTATCCGCGATCTCGTTCTTTCGGTCATGACCCATCCTTCAGGACCAGAGGTGAGGGTAGGAACGGCCCGGTAGACAGAGAGCTTCGCCTTCTGGCTCAGCTCCCTTTCCGTCACAACGGTGCGGTAAAGCGACTGCAGTACCGCTCCCGCTGCTCCGATTCTCCGGCCCATCTCATGACTACGCCTACTGCCTCGCGAGTGCCCCGGGATAACAAATCCCTGAAGGCCTCCTTCTTCAGTCGGACGGCTTCCCTGACCACCGGTGTCCACCAGGAGGTTCGAGGGTTACCGCCCCTTGAGGCACCTAGGACCTTGAGACCACAGCTCCCCGCCGCGGCTTCGGCAATAGAGGCTTTGAACACCGACCACTCTGATTCAATGTCCCCAACCTCCACAGGAATGCCTGAAAAGCTCCGCCGGAGGTGTGAGTTGAAGGCCTCCTGAACCTGGGCCTCCTCCAGACGTTCCCAGTTCACCCGAACTACACGTTTGGGCTTACCAGGTCTATCCAGAGGCTTCCCCTGCCACTCGACCCAACTCACCACCAGATGGTGATCAGCTGACAACTCCGCCCCTCTCTTTACCCGAGTGTAACTACTCAGACTACTGCAACTCCCTCCTGGCTGGTCTACCTGCATGTGCCATCCGACCTCTGCAGCTCATCCAGAATGCAGCGGCTCGTCTGGTCTTCAACCTTCCTAAATGTTCCCCCCCCACTCCGCTCCTCCGCTCCCTCCACTGGCTCCCGGTAACTGCTAGAATCCACTTCAAGACACTGGTACTTGCGTACCATGCTGCGAATGGATCTGGCCCTTCCTACATCCAGGACATGGTTAAACTGTACACCCCAGCACGTGCACTCCGCTCTGCATCAGCCAAACGACTCGCTGCACCCTCGCTGCGAGGGAGACCCAAGTTCCCATCAGCAGAAACACGTGGGTTTGCTATCCTGGCTCCAAGATGGTGGAATGAGCTCCCCATTGACATCAGGACAGCAGAAAGCTCACACACCTTCCAGACTGAGAACTCATCTCTTTCGACTCCACTTC
>CADEHL010000771.1:10000-25840 GCA_902827135.1 Harpagifer antarcticus
AGTGATCCTGATCTGATCTGATATCAAAGTGATCCTGATCTGATATCAAAGTGATCCTAATCTGATCGGATATCAAAGTGATCCTAATCTGATCGGATATCAAAGTGATCCTGATCTGATATCAAAGTGATCCTAATCTGATCGGATATCAAAGTGATCCTGATCTGATCTGATATCAAAGTGATACTGATATGATCTGATATCAAAGTGATCCTGATCTGATCTGATATCAAAGTGATCCTGATCTGATCTGATATCAAAGTGATCCTGATCTGATCTGATATCAAAGTGATCCTGATCTGATATCAAAGTGATCCTGATCTGATCTGATATCAAAGTGATCCTGATCTGATATCAAAGTGATCCTGATCTGATCTGATATCAAAGTGATCCTGCTCTGATATCAAAGTGATCCTGATCTGATATCAAAGTGATCCTGATCTGATCTGATATCAAAGTGATCCTGATCTGATATCAAAGTTATCCTAATCGGATATCAAAGTGATCCTGATCTGATCTGATATCAAAGTGATCCTGATCTGATATCAAAGTGATCCTGATCTGATATCAAAGTGATCCTAATCTGATCGGATATCAAAGTGATCCTAATCTGATCGGATATCAAAGTGATCCTGATCTGATATCAAAGTGATCCTAATCTGATCGGATATCAAAGTGATCCTGATCTGATCTGATATCAAAGTGATACTGATATGATCTGATATCAAAGTGATCCTGATCTGATCTGATATCAAAGTGATCCTGATCTGATCTGATATCAAAGTGATCCTGATCTGATATCAAAGTGATCCTGATCTGATATCAAGTGATCCTGATCTGATCTGATATCAAAGTGATCCTGATCTGATATCAAAGTGATCCTGATCTGATCTGATATCAAAGTGATCCTGATCTGATATCAAAGTGATCCTGATCTGATATCAAAGTGATCCTGATCTGATCTGATATCAAAGTGATCCTGATCTGATATCAAAGTGATCCTGATCTGATCTGATATCAAAGTGATCCTGATCTGATATCAAAGTGATCCTGATCTGATATCAAAGTGATCCTGATCTGATATCAAAGTGATCCTGATCTGATATCAAAGTGATCCTGATCTGATATCAAAGTGATCCTGATCTGATCTGATATCAAAGTGATCCTGATCTGATATCAAAGTGATCCTGATCTGATATCAAAGTGATCCTGATCTGATATCAAAGTGATCCTGATCTGATATCAAAGTGATCCTGATCTGATATCAAAGTGATCCTGATCCTGTTTGGTTTGAACTCCCCAAAATCCAGATCTGATCAGATCGGATAGGGATTACAGGTTTTGAACTCCTGGGCCCAGGTGGATCAGGATCAGGACATTAAGAGGAGCTGCTGGGAGTCTCTGTGTGTGTGTGTGTGTGTGTGTGTGGGTGTGTGTGTGTGTGTGTCTCTGTGTGTGTGTGTGTGTGGGTGTGTGTGTGTGTGTGTGTGTCCAGGTGATCCAGAGAGGAGCTGCTGGGAGTCTCTCTGTGTCTCTGTGTGTGTGTGTGTGTGTGTGTCTCTGTGTGTGTGTGTGTGTGTGGGTGTGTGTGTGTGTGTGTGTCCAGGTGATCCAGAGAGGAGCTGCTGGGAGTCTCTCTGTGTCTCTGTGTGTCTCTGTGTGTGTGTGTGTGTGTGTGTCTCTGTGTGTGTGTGTGTGTGTGGGTGTGTGTGTGTGTGTGTGTCCAGGTGATCCAGAGAGGAGCTGCTGGGAGTCTCTCTGTGTGTGTGTGTGTGTGTGTGTGGTGTGTGTGTGTGTGTGTGTGTGTCTCTGTGTGTCTCTGTGTGTGTGTGTGTGTGTGTGTGTCTCTGTGTGTCTCTGTGTGTGTGTGTGTGTCTCTGTGTGTGTGTGTCCAGGTGATCCAGAGAGGAGCTGCTGGGAGTCTCTGTGTGTGTGTGTGTGTGGGTGTGGGTGTGTGTGTGTGTGTGTCTCTGTGTGTGTGTGTGTGTGTGGGTGTGTGTGTGTGTGTGTGTGTGTGTGTCCAGGTGATCCAGAGAGGAGCTGCTGGGAGTCTCTCTGTGTCTCTGTGTGTCTCTCTGTGTGTGTGTGTGTGTGTCTCTCTGTGTGTGTGTGTGTGTGTCTCTGTGTGTGTGTGTGGGTGTGTGTGTGTGTGTGTGTGTGTGTGTCCAGGTGATCCAGAGAGGAGCTGCTGGGAGTCTCTGTGTGTGTCTCTGTGTGTGTGTGTGTGTGTGTGTGTGTGTGTGTGTGTGTGTCCAGGTGATCCAGATAGGAGCTGCTGGGAGTGTGTGTGTGTCTCTGTGTGTGTGTGTGTGGGTGTGTGTGGGTGTGTGTGTGTCCAGGTGATCCAGAGAGGAGCAGCTGGGAGTCTCTCTGTGTCTCTGTGTGTGTGTGTGTTCTGATGAACGCACCCCTCGCTCAGAGTCTCTGTGTGTGTGTGTGTGTGTGTGCGTGTGTGTGTGTCTCTGTGTGTGTGGGTGTGTGTGGGGTGTGTGTGTGTCCAGGTGATCCAGAGAGGAGCAGCTGGGAGTCTCTCAGTGTCTCTGTGTGTGTGTGTTCTGATGAACGCACCCCTCGCTCAGAGTCTCTGTGTGTGTGTGTGTGTGTGTGCGTGTGTTCTGATGAACGCACCCCTCTCTCAGTGTCTCTGTGTGTGTGTGTGTGTGTGTGTGTGTGTTCTGATGAACGCACCCCTCTCTCAGTGTCTCTGTGTGTGTGTGTGTGTGTGTGTGTGTGTGTGTGTGTGTGTTCTGATGAACGCACCCCTCTCTCAGTGTCTCTGTGTGTGTGTGTGTGTGTGTGTGTGTGTGTGTGTGTGTGTGTGTGTGTGTGTTCTGATGAACGCACCCCTCTCTCAGAGACAACTGGACAGCAGACGTTGGGCTGCACACACTTAGAGTAGCATGAGCATTGGAGCACATGTGGACCCTCGTGAACCCCCGTATCCTTGGTGACTCATTAGGGGTTAGGGTCCAAGAGTGTGGTGAAGACATGTCCAAGAGTGTGGTGAAGACATGTCCAAGAGTGTGGTGAAGACATGTCCAAGAGTGTGGTGAAGACATGTCCAAGAGTGTGGTGAAGACATGTCCAAGAGTGTGGTGAAGACATGTCCAAGAGTGTGGTGAAGATATGTCCAAGAGTGTGGTGAAGACATGTCCAAGAGTGTGGTGAAGACATGTCCAAGAGTGTGGTGAAGACATGTCCAAGAGTGTGGTGAAGATATGTCCAAGAGTGTGGTGAAGACATGTCCAAGAGTGTGGTGAAGACATGTCCAAGAGTGTGGTGAAGACAAAGAAGACATTCCCTAGATGTTCAATGCAGGAAGACAACTTTCTGTTTCCTCATCAACAGACCTCATGTTTCTGGCAGCTAAAGGGTTAACATCCTAATCAGCTATTACTGATCAGCTGTTACTGATCAGCTATTACTGATCAGCTGTTACTGATCAGCTATTACTGATCAGCTGTTACTGATCAGTAACAGCTGATCAGCTATTACTGATCAGCTGTTACTGATCAGCTGTTACTGATCAGCTGTTACTGATCAGCTATTACTGATCAGCTGTTACTGATCAGCTATTACTGATCAGCTGTTACTGATCAGCTATTACTGATCAGCTGTTACTGATCAGTAACAGCTGATCAGCTATTACTGATCAGCTGTTACTGATCAGCTATTACTGATCAGCTGTTACTGATCAGCTGTTACTGATCAGCTGTTACTGATCAGTAACAGCTGATCAGTAACAGCTGATCAGCTATTACTGATCAGCTGTTACTGATCAGCTATTACTGATCAGCTGTTACTGATCAGCTATTACTGATCAGCTGTTACTGATCAGCTGTTACTGATCAGCTGTTACTGATCAGCTATTACTGATCAGCTGATCAGCTATTACTGATCAGCTATTACTGATCAGCTGTTACTGATCAGCTGTTACTGATCAGCTGTTACTGATCAGCTGTTACTGATCAGCTGTTACTGATCAGCTGTTACTGATCAGCTATTACTGATCAGCTGTTACTGATCAGCTGTTACTGATCAGCTGTTACTGATCAGCTATTACTGATCAGCTGTTACTGATCAGCTGTTACTGATCAGCTATTACTGATCAGCTGTTACTGATCAGCTGTTACTGATCAGCTGTTACTGATCAGCTATTACTGATCAGCTGTTACTGATCAGCTGTTACTGATCAGCTATTACTGATCAGCTGTTACTGATCAGCTGTTACTGATCAGCTATTACTGATCAGCTGTTACTGATCAGCTATTACTGATCAGCTGTTACTGATCAGCTATTACTGATCAGCTATTTCTGATCAGCTATTACTGATCAGCTGTTACTGATCAGCTATTACTGATCAGCTGTTACTGATCAGCTGTTACTGATCAGCTATTACTGATCAGCTGTTACTGATCAGCTGTTACTGATCAGCTATTACTGATCAGCTGTTACTGATCAGCTATTACTGATCAGCTGTTACTGATCAGCTATTACTGATCAGCTATTTCTGATCAGCTATTACTGATCAGCTATTACTGATCAGCTATTTCTGATCAGCTATTACTGATCAGCTATTTCTGATCAGCTGTTACTGATCAGCTATTACAGATCAGCTATTACTGATCAGCTGTTACTGATCAGCTGTTACTGATCAGCTGTTACTGATCAGCTATTTCTGATCAGCTATTACTGATCAGCTGTTACTGATCAGCTGTTACTGATCAGCTGTTACTGATCAGCTATTACTGATCAGCTATTACTGATCAGCTATTTCTGATCAGCTATTACTGATCAGCTATTACTGATCAGCTATTTCTGATCAGCTATTACTGATCAGCTATTTCTGATCAGCTGTTACTGATCAGCTATTACAGATCAGCTATTACTGATCAGCTATTACTGATCAGCTATTACTGATCAGCTATTTCTGATCAGCTATTACTGATCAGCTATTTCTGATCAGCTATTACTGATCAGCTATTTCTGATCAGCTGTTACTGATCAGCTATTACAGATCAGCTATTACTGATCAGCTATTACTGATCAGCTATTACTGATCAGCTATTTCTGATCAGCTATTACTGATCAGCTATTTCTGATCAGCTATTACTGATCAGCTATTACTGATCAGCTATTTCTGATCAGCTATTACTGATCAGCTATTTCTGATCAGCTGTTACTGATCAGCTATTACAGATCAGCTATTACTGATCAGCTATTTCTGATCAGCTGTTACTGATCAGCTATTACTGATCAGGGCTGACGTTCCTTTAAAGATTGAACCTTGAATGACTTGATTTGGACGGGTTTAGCTGAGGACGCTGTTCAGGGTCAGAGGTGATATCTGTCCTCTCTGGGGACGGACTCTGTCCTCTCTGGGGTCAGAGGTGATATCTGTCCTCTCTGGGGATGGACTCTGTCCTCTCTGGGGTCAGAGGTGATATCTGTCCTCTCTGGGGACGGACTCTGTGATCCTGTGGACAGCTCATCTGAAACCAGTGCAGTGAATTAATAAAGGTTCATTGGGTCAGGAGCCCGAGGCAGCACCAACGTGTGTGTTCATGCTTTTATTTTGAAGGAGAGGCAGCACCAACGTGTGTGTTCATGCTTTTATTTTGAAGGAGAGGCAGCACCAACGTGTGTGTGTGTTCATGCTTTTATTTTGAAGGAGAGGCAGCACCAACGTGTGTGTTCATGCTTTTATTTTGAAGGAGAGGCAGCACCAACGTGTGTGTGTGTTCATGCTTTTATTTTGAAGGAGAGGTAGCACTGTTGACAGGAAGTTGTTGTTGCTATGTAAACAACGTGACGGAGAAAAGTAATATCTACATTTCACCGACCATCTCTCTCATTCTCTTTCAAGTTTCACACTTCCCTCTGCTGTTGTAATATCTGACCTCATCAGTAAATCCAAGCCATCTACCTGTCAGTTAGACCCTCTTCCTACCCCCCTGGTAAAAGCCTGTCTACCTTCATTGTCCTCCCTTATAACTGTCATCATACACTCCTCCCTCACCTCTGGTCTTGTTCCCTCACTTTTCAAATCAGCCGCCATCACGCCCATACTGAAGAAACCTGGTGCAGACCCCTACAATTTTAATAACTACCGTCCCATATCTAACCTACCATTTCTCTCAGAAATCCTGGAAAAAACTGTTGCATCCCAAATCCATACCCACTTGTCTGACAATAACCTGTACGAACAATTTCAATCTGGTTTCCGCCCCCATCACAGCACAGAAACAGCACTGGTGAAAATCACTAACGACCTCCTCATGGCAGCTGACTCCGGACTATTAACTATCCTCATCCTCCTTGATCTAAGTGCAGCATCCTCATTGACAGACTGACCTCCATCGGGATCACTGACACACCCCTCCTCTGGTTTAAATCATGTCTCTCTGGCCGCACTCAGTTCATCCAACTCAAAACCTTCAAATCACAGCCACTTCCAGTCACGACCGGTGTTCCCCAGGGCTCTGTCCTGGGGCCTCTTCTTTTTATCATCTATTTACTTCCTCTTGGCAATATCTTCCGTAAACACAACATCCACTTTCATTGCTACGCGGATGACACCCAGCTCTACTTGTCCTCCAAACCAACCGCCATCCTCCCTCCATCCTCCCACCATCCTCCCTCCATCCTCCCTGTCTGACTGCCTACAGGACATCAAAAAAAAAAAAAAAAACTCACTTCTTCTCTCTGGCCTTCTAGTCAGAGCGGAGCACGACTCCTGACTATTCCCTGTGTTTGCTATATATCTGTTGTAAATTATTGTCTTTTATTGTGATTATAAGTGTTTTTATTGCATGTACAGCACTTTGGCTCGACCAAAAATCGCTTTTAAATGTGCTATATAAATAAAACTTGATTTGATTTGATTTGATCAAATCCTGGTTCTCCTCTAACTTTCTCAAACTTAACGACAGTAAAACCGAGGTTCTCCTCATTGGCACAAAATCCACCCTAACCAAACCTGACAGTTTCTCCATTACTATAGACAACTCTTCAGTCTCCCCCTCCCCTCAGGTTAAGAGTCTGGGTGTCATCCTCGACGGCACACTTTCATTCAAATCTCAGATCAGTAATATCACTCTGCCTGTTTCCATCTACGCAACATCAACCGCCTCCGCCCGTCCCTTAACCCTAAGACCACCGCATCGACTACTGCAACTCCCTTCTCTTTGGTCTCCCTCTCAAATCCATCCACAGACTTCAACTGGTTCAGAACTCTGCGGCCCGCATCATCACCAGAACCCCCTCCATTAACCACATCACTCCTGCTCTTCAGCAGCTGGCTCCCCGTCTCCTGCTCCTCACCTTTAAGGCCATCCATACCCTCACTCCTCTGTACCTCTCCGACCTCCATCAACACACCCAGATCTTCTGCTTCCCTCAGCCTCACTGCACCCCCCTTCCGTTTAACCACCATGGGGTCTAGAGCCTTCAGCCGCTCTGCACCCCCCTTCCGTTTAACCACCATGGGGTCTAGAGCCTTCAGCCGCTCTGCACCCCCCTTCCGTTTAACCACCATGGGGTCTAGAGCCTTCAGCCGCTCTGCACCCCCCTTCCGTTTAACCACCATGAGGTCTAGAGCCTTCAGCCGCTCTGCACCCCCCTTCCGTTTAACCACCATGGGGTCTACAGCCTTCAGCCGCTCTGCACCCCCCTTCCGTTCAACCACCATGGGGTCTAGAGCCTTCAGCCGCTCTGCACCCCCCTTCGTTTTAACCACCATGGGGTCTAGAGCCTTCAGCCGCTCTGCACCCCCCTTCCGTTTAACCACCATGGGGTCTACAGCCTTCAGCCGCTCTGCACCCCCCTTCCGTTTAACCACCATGGGGTCTAGAGCCTTCAGCCGCTCTGCACCCCCCTTCCGTTTAACCACCACGGGGTCTAGAGCCTTCAGCCGCTCTGCACCCCCCTTCCGTTTAACCACCACGGGGTCTAGAGCCTTCAGCCGCTCTGCACCCCCCTTCCGTTTAACCACCATGGGGTCTAGAGCCTTCAGCCGCTCTGCACCCCCCTTCCGTTTAACCACCATGGGGTCTAGAGCCTTCAGCCGCTCTGCACCCCCCTTCCGTTTAACCACCATGGGGTCTAGAGCCTTCAGCCGCTCTGCACCCCCCTTCCGTTTAACCACCATGGGGTCTAGAGCCTTCAGCCGCTCTGCACCCCCCTTCCGTTTAACCACCATGGGGTCTAGAGCCTTCAGCCGCTCTGCACCCCCCTTCCGTTTAACCACCATGGGGTCTAGAGCCTTCAGCCGCTCTGCACCCCCCTTCCGTTTAACCACCATGGGGTCTACAGCCTTCAGCCGCTCTGCACCCCCCCTTCCGTTTAACCACCATGGGGTCTAGAGCCTTCAGCCGCTCTGCACCCCCCTTCCGTTTAACCACCATGGGGTCTAGAGCCTTCAGCCGCTCTGCACCCCCCTTCCGTTTAACCACCATGGGTCTAGAGCCTTCAGCCGCTCTGCACCCCCCTTCCGTTTAACCACCATGGGGTCTAGAGCCTTCAGCCGCTCTGCACCCCCCTTCCGTTCAACCACCATGGGGTCTAGAGCCTTCAGCCGCTCTGCACCCCGCCTCTGGAACTCCCTCCCACCTGACATCAGCAACTCTGACTCTCTCCCCATTTTCAAATCACGCCTCAAAACACATCTGTTCACACTCGCATCTCCACCCTGATCACTATCCATCACACTTCCTGTGTTTATTGATTTGGTTATTTGATTGATTTATGTACTGCATTGCATTGTTTATGTCTCTTATACTGTTGTTGTGTATCTTGTTTTTTAAGTGTTTGTACGGCGACCTTGAGAGCCTTGAAAGGCGCCTATATAAAATAAATGAATTATTATTATTATTTATGGTTAAGTGTTAGCTCTGACGTTGATATTAGAGAACAATTCAATTTGAAACAAACGAATATCCGAGTAACGACACTGAAACCCGAAGAGTACTCCACGATTCGGGTACAGCCCTCGTGTGTGTGTGTGTGTGTGTGTGTGTGTGTGTGTGTGTGTTGTTAACATGTTGGACAAATGTAATATACCTGTATAACTTGAATATTCTTTCACAACTCTCAACCTTAAAGTAAACACACCCTCTGTTCTGTGTGTGTGTCTGTGTGTGGTGAACCGTCAGGGCCTTCAGGGTATTTAGAGACTACCCTGAAACAAACAGAACATCGACACACACACACACACACACACACACACACACACACACACACACACACACACACACACACACACACACACACACACACACACACACACACACACACACACACACACACACACACACACACACACACACACACACACACAACACACACACACACACACACACACACACACACACGTCTGAGGAATAAAAGGTGAACAAGGAACATCTGAACAGGTGTTTTATTATAACGAATCACATGGTCCACAACGGCCAATCAGCATCCAGAGTTCCAGAGTCTCTCCTCTGTCTTTATTAAAGTGGAACACGTGGACTCTGAGACGCCGGGGGACACATTTAAAATCACCTTGACATACATCCTGAACCAAACAGACATGTCTACCAGCACCATGGACCCTTTAGACCAGCACCGTGAACCCTTTAGACCAGCACCGTGAACCCTTTAGACCAGCACCGTGAACCCTTTAGACCAGCAGCTCAACAAGCCGTCTGAGACCAGTGTCCTCGCGAGTCCCAGAGGACGTCCATCGTACGTTAAATAACACATGATTTCTGAGACAGTATTTCTTCCCCATAAAGTACAGCTCCAGTCCCAACGAGTCCCTAAAACCAGATCCCTTAGTGGACCACATGAAGGCCTGTCCCCACAGGACATGACAGAGGGTCTATGGCGATCATTTCAGAGTTTGGTCCAGAGAGAACCGGCCGTCTGATGGGTCACATCTGGGCCGGACTGGGAGATCTGTAAGAACCCCCTGAGGACAGTGTCCCCTCAGTCCACAGGTAGTTTCTGTCTTTATGGTCTGTCTGCAGCTCAGAGAGTCCTGAACCGGGACATTGGTGGTTTGTGCTGGGGACCCCTACTATACATTTCTAGCACCAAACGTTGGGGTCACTCTGCTGGCAGCTAGACCATCAGGGTACAGAGGGTCCTGGTCTAGACCATCAGGGTACAGAGGGTCCCTCAGCTGTCCGTCCTGATCTTCCACTCGTCTCCCACCTCCTCCCCGATCACGATCCTGGTCTCCCGCCTCTCCTGTCTCGCCGCCTCCTCCTGTCTCGCCTCCTCCTGTCTCGCCTCCTCCCTGTTCTCCTTCGGCTCCTTCCTGTCTTCCTGGACTTTGTCTTCTACTTCCTTTTCCTTGTCCTTCACTATTTCTGGTTCTGGTTCCTCCAGTTTGTCCTCTCCTGGTTCTGGTTCCTCCAGTCTGTTCTCTGCCGTCTCCTCTCCTGGTTCTGGTTCCTCCAGTCTGTCCTCTGCTGTCTCCTCTCCTGGTTCTGGTTCCTCCAGTCTGTCCTCTGCTGTCTCCTTTCCTGGTTCTGGTTCCTCCAGTCTGTCCTCTGCTGTCTCCTCTCCTGGTTCTGGTTCCTCCTCGTCCTCCTGGTCTTCCAGCTCCAGCAGCTCAGAGGACTCCTCCAGACCTTCGTCCCCTAGCAGAGTCCTGGTCAGGGTCCTGAGGAGGTCAGCCTGGATGTCTTCTGGACTCCCGGCCCCCCCCCCCTCCCGGCAGGACCCCCGTCAGGCTGAAGGACTCCTTCAGGATCCGAGGTGCCTGGTTGAGGAGCGTCAGGGCCTCCAGCAGCCAGTCCACCAACCGCTGGGCGATGCTGGTCTGGATCTGGGGGACGAAGGTCTCCTCCAACTCCTCGGGATCTCCTGAGATGAACCGGGTCCAGCGGGACATCAGGAACCTCTTCAGGACTGGCTTCAGGCAGACCTCCAGAGGCTGCAGGCGGGGGGAGCAGCCGTCCGGGATCAGGGCTGGGAGGGTCCTGGACCCGCTGAGGGAGGCGAGGAACGGGTCCCCCAGGTGCTCCCGGTGCCGGTCCAGGACCAGCAGGGACTTGCCGAGCTGCCCGGACAGGTGCTTCAACCAGACCTTGTTGGTCCACAGGTCCAGAGCCTCCTCCACCTGCAGACCCTCCTGCTCCCCCTCCAGCAGGACCCAGTCCGGCAGGTCCCTCTCAGCCAGCATCCTGTTGGACAGGACCAGCGAGGGCAGCATGGACCCGTCAGCCAGGACCGTCAGGTAGACCGAGACCAGCGGCAGGGTCCCAGTCAGCTGCAGGGCCTCGGGGCGAGTGGACCGGTCCTGAACCAGCTTCAGGTCCAGGAAAAGACACATCTCGTCCATTGCCGCCACGCCGCCTCCCCACAGCTTCCGGTCCTGGATCACCTTCTGCGTGAAGTCCCTGAAGGATTGGATCTTGGCGTCCAGGTGACCCGGCAGACTGAGACCCAGCGAAGGGGCCCGGCCCAGGGTCCGGACCCCCAGCCGGTGCCGCAGCATGAAGTCCAGCGCCCAGGCGTAGGAGATCCGGAAGGACTCGCTGAAGACCCCCTTCTTCTTCAGGACGGAGGTTCTGTGGAACAGGAGGGTCTCTGTGATGGGGATCTGTTGCTCCTGCATGGACAGAACCCAGACCATCAGGCGCCCCCCCCCCTCAGAGTTCTGATGGTCCGGATGGGTCCGCTTCAGACGCCGCCGGGCCTCCTTCAGGCAGGACAGGATCAGGGCCGCCTCGGTGGAGAAGATCCTGGAGGCCTGGAGGACTCCTTGACACAGAGCGGCCAGGCAGACCCTCAGCTGCCGGGCAGACAGGAAGTCCTCTTTACGGGGGGGCAGGAAGTCCTCTGTCTCTTTACGGGGGGACAGGAGGAAGTCCTCTTTACGGGGGGGCAGGAAGTCCTCTGTCTCTTTACGGGGGGACAGGAGTAAGTCCTCTTTACGGGGGGGCAGGAAGTCCTCGGTCTCTTCACGGGGGGACAGGAGTAAGTCCTCTTTACCGGGGGGCAGGAAGTCCTCTGTCTCTTCACGGGGGGACGGAAAGTCCTTTTTACGGGGGGACAGGAGTAAGTCCTCTTTAGGGGGCGACAGGAAGTCCTCTGTCTCTTTACGAGGGGACAGGACGTCCTCCCTCTCTCTGGTCGGGGACAGTTGAGACGTCGGGCGTTTTAATGTTTCCTCTAAATCTTCAGGCTGGTCCTCAACGTCCTGTAGATCTTCCAGACTCTGGGTCTCAGAAAGATCCAGGTCCTCCAACGGGGCCCCCCCCAGGCGATCCCTGCAACGCACTGTGATGACTCCGCTGTAGGGACAACAGGTGGATGTTATTAACAGGTGAGAGGCAGGTGAGAGGCAGGTGAGAGGACAGGTGGGAGACAGGTGAGAGGACAGGTGAGAGACAGGTGAGAGGACAGGTGAGAGACAGGTGAGAGGACAGGTGAGAGGACAGGTGGGAGGACAGGTGGGAGGACAGGTGAGAGGACAGGTGAGAGACAGGTGAGAGGACAGGTGAGAGACAGGTGAGATCAGCGAGAGACAGGGGAGAGACAGGTGAGAGGACAGGTGAGAGGAGAGACAGGTGAGAGGACAGGTGAGAGACAGGGTGAGAGGGACAGGTGGGAGGACAGGTGGAGAGGACAGGTGAGAGAAGGAGAGGCCAAGGTGGGAGACAGGTGAGAGGACAGGTGGGAGACAGGTGAGAGGACAGGTGAGAGACAGGTGAGAGGACAGGTGAGAGACAGGTGAGATCAGCGAGAGACAGGGGAGAGACAGGTGAGAGGACAGGTGAGAGGCAGGTGAAGACAGGTGAGAGGACAGGTGAGAGACAGGTGAGAGGCAGGTGAGAGGACAGGTGAGAGACAGGTGAGAGGACAGGTGAGAGGCAGGTGAGAGGCAGGTGAGAGGCAGGTGAGAGACAGGTGAGAGGACAGGTGAGAGGCAGGTGAGAGACAGGTGAGAGGACAAGTGAGAGACAGGTGAGAGGACAGGTGGGAGGACAGGTGAGAGACAGGTGAGAGGACAGACGAGAGACAGACGAGAGGACAGGTGAGAGGCAGGTGAGAGACAGGTGAGAGGACAGGTGAGAGGACAGGTGAGAGGACAGGTGGAAGGACAGGTGGAAGGACAGGCGAGAGACAGACGAGAGGACAGACGAGAGGCAGGTGAGAGACAGGTGAGAGGACAGACGAGAGACAGACGAGAGGACAGGTGGGAGGACAGGTGAGACCAGTGAGAGACAGGAGAGACAGATGAGAGGCAGGTGAGAGACAGGTGAGACCAGTGAGAGGCAGGTGAGAGACAGGAGAGACAGGTGAGAGACAGATGAGAGGCAGGTGAGAGACAGGAGAGACAGGTGAGAGACAGATGAGAGGCAGGTGAGAGACAGATGAGAGGCAGGTGAGAGACAGATGAGAGGCAGGTGAGAGACAGATGAGAGGCAGGTGAGAGACAGGTGAGAGACAGGTGAGAGGACAGGTGAGAGGACAGGTGGGAGGACAGGTGAGAGACAGGCGAGAGACAGACGAGAGGACAGGTGAGAGGCAGGTGAGAGACAGGTGAGAGACAGGTGAGAGGACAGGTGAGAGACAGGTGAGAGGACAGACGAGAGACAGACGAGAGACAGGTGGGAGGACAGGTGAGACCAGTGAGAGGCAGGTGAGAGACAGGAGAGACAGGAGAGACAGATGAGAGGCAGGTGAGAGACAGGTGAGACCAGTGAGAGGCAGGTGAGAGACAGGAGAGACAGGTGAGAGGAGAGGCAGGTGAGAGGAGAGGAGAGACAGGTGAGAGGAGAGGAGAGACAGGTGAGAGGAGAGACAGGTGAGAGGAGAGGAGAGACAGGTGAGAGGAGAGACAGGTGAGAGAGGGTTACCTGATCCGGTCCTTCACAAACCCCGTCTTGGTGGATCCTGTAAAACATCAAACAGCAACTGTCACTCAAAGTTCTTCTAGACCTTTAAAGTGAGTAGAATAGAAGTCCCGCCCCTCGACTCGTGGCACCTTGTTTCTGAAGGGAGAGAGATTATCTCTCCATCCCGTCGTGCCATGAATTACACATATGTGACGTCTAAGACTATGAAGAAGACGCAACTAGAAAGACTACAACTCCCAGAGTAAGTGAGGTCTAAGACTATGAAGAAGACGCAACTAGAAAGACTACAACTCCCAGAGTAAGTGAGGTCTAAGACTATGAAGAAGACGCAACTAGAAAGACTACAACTCCCAGAGTAAGTGAGGTCTAAGACTATGAAGAAGACGCAACTAGAAAGACTACAACTCCCAGATTAAGTGAAGTCTAAGACTATGAAGAAGACGCAACTAGAAAGACTACAACTCCCAGAGTAAGTGAAGTCTAAGACTATGAAGAAGACGCAACTAGAAAGACTACAACTCCCAGAGTAAGTGAGGTCTAAGACTATGAAGAAGACGCAACTAGAAAGACTACAACTCCCAGAGTAAGTGAAGTCTAAGACTATGAAGAAGACGCAACTAGAAAGACTACAACTCCCAGAGTAAGTGAGGTCTAAGACTATGAAGAACACCCGGTTTACTCATTGGCCCACCCGGTTTACTCATTGGCCCACCCAGTTTACTCATTGGCCCACCCGGTTTACTCATTGGCCCACCCGGTTTACTCATTGGCCCACCCAGTTTACTCATTGGCCCACCCGGTTTACTCATTGGCCCACCCAGTTTACTCATTGGCCCACCCAGTTTACTCATTGGCCCACCCAGTTTACTCATTGGCCCACCCAGTTTACTCATTGGCCCACCCAGTTTACTCATTGGCCCACCCAGTTTACTCATTGGCCCACCCAGTTTACTCATTGGCCCACCAGTTTACTCATTGGCCCACCCAGTTTACTCATTGGCCCACCCGGTTTACTCATTGGCCCACCCAGTTTACTCATTGGCCCACCCGGTTTACTCATTGGCCCACCCAGTTTACTCATTGGCCCACCCGGTTCTCATTGGCCCACCCGGTTTACTCATTGGCCCACCCAGTTTACTCCTTGGCCCACCCCGGTTTACTCATTGGCCCACCCAGTTTACTCATTGGCCCACCCAGTTTACTCATTGGCCCACCCAGTTTACTCATTGGCCCACCCAGTTTACTCATTGGCCCACCCAGTTTACTCATTGGCCCACCCAGTTTACTCATTGGCCCACCCAGTTTACTCATTGGCCACCCAGTTTACTCATTGGCCCACCCGGTTTACCTCATTGGCCCACCCAGTTTACTCATTGGCCCACCCAGTTTACTCATTGGCCCACCCAGTTTACTCATTGGCCCACCCAGTTTACTCATTGGCCCACCCAGTTTACTCATTGGCCACCCATTACTCATTGGCCCACCCAGTTTACTCATTGGCCCACCCAGTTTACTCATTGGCCCTACCCAGTTTACTCATTGGCCCCCAGTTACTCATTGGCCCACCCAGTTTACTCATTGGCCCACCCAGTTTACTCATTGGCCCACCCAGTTTACTCATTGGCCCACCCAGTTTACTCATTGGCCCACCCAGTTTACTCATTGGCCTACCCAGTTTACTCATTGGCCCACCCGGTTAACTCATTGGCCCACCCAGTTTACTCATTGGCCCACCCGGTTAACTCATTGGCCCACCCAGTTTACTCATTGGCCCACCCGGTTTACTCATTGGCCCACCCAGTTTACTCATTGGCCCACCCGGTTTACTCCTTGGCCCACCCAGTTTACTCCTTGACCCACCGAACTCATTAGGCGCGTTCACACCGGAGTACTTTCCCCGTTTAGTTCCAGCACCACACCAAAAAGAGAACTTGGTGCCGGGAACTTTTAGCCCCATTGTTAGAGCCTGCTGAGAGGTGGTTCCAAA
>CADEHL010000772.1:0-23348 GCA_902827135.1 Harpagifer antarcticus
TCCTGTATGCACCCGCAGCTTCCTGTATGTACTCGTAGCTTCCTGTATGTACCCGCAGCTTCCTGTATGCACCCGTAGCTTCCTGTATGTACTCGTAGCTTCCTGTATGTACCCGCAGCTTCCTGTATGCACCCGTAGCTTCCTGTATGCACCCGCAGCTTCCTGCTTGTACCTGTAGCTTCCTGTATGTACTCGTAGCTTCCTGTATGTACCTGTAGCTTCCTGTATGTACTCGCAGCTTCCTGTATGCACCCGTAGCTTCCTGTATGCACCCGCAGCTTCCTGCTTGTACCTGTAGCTTCCTGTATGTACTCGTAGCTTCCTGTATGTACCCGCAGCTTCCTGTATGCACCCGTAGCTTCCTGTATGCACCCGTAGCTTCCTGTATGCACCCGCAGCTTCCTGCTTGTACCCGTAGCTTCCTGTATGCACCCGCAGCTTCCTGTATGCACCCGCAGCTTCCTGTATGCACCCGCAGCTTCCTGTATGTACCCGTAGCTTCCTGTATGCACCCGCAGCTTCCTGCTTGTACCCGTAGCTTCCTGTATGCACCCGCAGCTTCCTGTATGCACCCGCAGCTTCCTGTATGCACCCGCAGCTTCCTGTATGCACCCGCAGCTTCCTGTATGCACCCGCAGCTTCCTGCATGTACCTGAAGCTTCCTGTATGTACCTGTAGCTTCCTGTATGTACCTGTAGCTTCCTGTATGTACCTGTAGCTTCCTGTATGTACCTGTAGCTTCCTGTATGCACCCGCAGCTTCCTGTATGCACCCGCAGCTTCCTGTATGCACCCGCAGCTTCCTGTATGTACCCGTAGCTTCCTGCATGCACCCGCAGCTTCCTGTATGTACCTGTAGCTTCCTGTATGCACCCGCAGCTTCCTGTATGCACCCGCAGCTTCCTGTATGTACCTGTAGCTTCCTGTATGCACCCGCAGCTTCCTGTATGCACCCGCAGCTTCCTGTATGTACCCGTAGCTTCCTGTATGCACCCGCAGCTTCCTGTATGTACCTGTAGCTTCCTGTATGCACCCGCAGCTTCCTGTATGTACCCGCAGCTTCCTGTATGTACCTGTAGCTTCCTGTATGTACCTGTAGCTTCCTGTATGTACCTGTAGCTTCCTGTATGCACCCGTAGCTTCCTGTATGTACCTGTAGCTTCCTGTATGTACCTGAAGCTTCCTGTATGTACCTGTAGCTTCCTGTATGCACCCGCAGCTTCCTGTATGTACCTGTAGCTTCCTGTATGCACCCGCAGCTTCCTGTATGCACCCGCAGCTTCCTGTATGTACCCGTAGCTTCCTGTATGCACCCGCAGCTTCCTGTATGTACCTGTAGCTTCCTGTATGCACCCGCAGCTTCCTGTATGCACCCGCAGCTTCCTGTATGTACCTGTAGCTTCCTGTATGCACCCGTAGCTTCCTGTATGTACCTGTAGCTTCCTGTATGCACCCGCAGCTTCCTGTATGCACCTGTAGCTTCCTGCTTCAGAGTGTACTTCCTGTTTGTTTAGACTTCAGAGTGTACTTCCTGCTTGTTTAGACTTCAGAGTGTACTTCCTGTTTGTTTAGACTTCAGAGTGTACTTCCTGTTTGTTTAGACTTCAGAGTGTACTTCCTGTTTGTTTAGACTTTAGAGTGTACTTCCTGTTTGTTTAGACTTTAGAGTGTACTTCCTGCTTGTTTAGACTTCAGAGTGTACTTCCTGTTTGTTTAGACTTCAGAGTGTACTTCCTGTTTGTTTAGACTTTAGAGTGTACTTCCTGCTTGTTTAGACTTCAGAGTGTACTTCCTGTTTGTTTAGACTTTAGAGTGTACTTCCTGTTTGTTTAGACTTTAGAGTGTACTTCCTGCTTGTTTAGACTTCAGAGTGTACTTCCTGCTTGTTTAGACTTCAGAGTGTACTTCCTGTTTGTTTAGACTTTAGAGTGTACTTCCTGCTTGTTTAGACTTCAGAGTGTACTTCCTGCTTGTTTAGACTTCAGAGTGTACTTCCTGTTTGTTTAGACTTTAGAGTGTACTTCCTGCTTGTTTAGACTTCAGAGTGTACTTCCTGCTTGTTTAGACTTCAGAGTGTACTTCCTGTTTGTTTAGACTTCAGAGTGTACTTCCTGTTTGTTTAGACTTCAGAGTGTACTTCCTGCTTGTTTAGACTTCAGAGTGTACTTCCTGCTTGTTTAGACTTTAGAGTGTACTTCCTGCTTGTTTAGACTTCAGAGTGTACTTCCTGCTTGTTTAGACTTCAGAGTGTACTTCCTGTTTGTTTAGACTTCAGAGTGTACTTCCTGCTTGTTTAGACTTCAGAGTGTACTTCCTGCTTGTTTAGACTTCAGAGTGTACTTCCTGCTTGTTTAGACTTCAGAGTGTACTTCCTGTTTGTTTAGACTTCAGAGTGTACTTCCTGTTTGTTTAGACTTTAGAGTGTACTTCCTGCTTGTTTAGACTTTAGAGTGTACTTCCTGTTTGTTTAGACTTTAGAGTGTACTTCCTGTTTGTTTAGACTTCAGAGTGTACTTCCTATTTGTTTAGACTTCAGTGTGTACTTCCTGTTTGTTTAGACTTTAGAGTGTACTTCCTGTTTGTTTAGACTTCAGAGTGTACTTCCTGTTTGTTTAGACTTCAGAGTGTACTTCCTGCTTGTTTAGACTTCAGAGTGTACTTCCTGCTTGTTTAGACTTCAGAGTGTACTTCCTGTTTGTTTAGACTTCAGAGTGTACTTCCTGCTTGTTTAGACTTCAGAGTGTACTTCCTGCTTGTTTAGACTTCAGAGTGTACTTCCTGCTTGTTTAGACTTCAGAGTGTACTTCCTGTTTGTTTAGACTTCAGAGTGTACTTCCTGCTTGTTTAGACTTCAGAGTGTACTTCCTGTTTGTTTAGACTTCAGAGTGTACTTCCTGTTTGTTTAGACTTCACAGTGTACTTCCTGTTTGTTTAGACTTTAGAGTGTACTTCCTGTTTGTTTAGACTTTAGAGTGTACTTCCTGCTTGTTTAGACTTCAGAGTGTACTTCCTGTTTGTTTAGACTTCAGAGTGTACTTCCTGTTTGTTTAGACTTCAGAGTGTACTTCCTGTTTGTTTAGACTTTAGAGTGTACTTCCTGTTTGTTTAGACTTTAGAGTGTACTTCCTGCTTGTTTAGACTTCAGAGTGTACTTCCTGCTTGTTTAGACTTCAGAGTGTACTTCCTGTTTGTTTAGACTTCAGAGTGTACTTCCTGTTTGTTTAGACTTCAGAGTGTACTTCCTGTTTGTTTAGACTTCAGAGTGTACTTCCTGTTTGTTTAGACTTTAGAGTGTACTTCCTGTTTGTTTAGACTTCAGAGTGTACTTCCTGCTTGTTTAGACTTCAGAGTGTACTTCCTGCTTGTTTAGACTTCAGAGTGTACTTCCTGTTTGTTTAGACTTTAGAGTGTACTTCCTGTTTGTTTAGACTTTAGAGTGTACTTCCTGTTTGTTTAGACTTCAGAGTGTACTTCCTGTTTGTTTAGACTTCAGAGTGTACTTCCTGTTTGTTTAGACTTTAGAGTGTACTTCCTGCTTGTTTAGACTTCAGAGTGTACTTCCTGCTTGTTTAGACTTCAGAGTGTACTTCCTATTTGTTTAGACTTTAGAGTGTACTTCCTGTTTGTTTAGACTTTAGAGTGTACTTCGTGTTTGTTTAGACTTCAGAGTGTACTTCCTGTTTGTTTAGACTTCAGAGTGTACTTCCTGTTTGTTTAGACTTCAGAGTGTACTTCCTGCTTGTTTAGACTTCAGAGTGTACTTCCTGCTTGTTTAGACTTTAGAGTGTACTTCCTGTTGCTGTGAGAGTTGATGAACTTCCTGAGGAAATGAGGAGGAAGTGACCCTGAGGACTTTCCCTCCAAACCAAATTAAAGTGTAATGAGAGCAGATTTCTCTCAGAGCAAATATTCTCCTCGGGCCCTTCAGAGCCGCCCCCCCGCCGGCAGCGGAATTAAAGCGCGGGTTTGAGTCCGGAGACGCAGACGGACGTTAATCTGTTTCCTGATGAGCTCATCCTCACTGAGAGCAGAGAAGAAGAAGAGAAGAAGAAGAAGAGCTGCCGTCATCCCGGGATTAATCTCACCGTGCACTCCGAATATCAATCAGGAGCTGCAAAGCTCTTTAGTCCCACACGCTTAGCCAGTCTTTGAACACATCTCTGCTGACGGCTGCTTTACATACAGACGTGCTCTGAGACAGGAAGTGCCCACCTCTGAGGGCAGCAAACAGGAAGTGCCCCCTTCTGAGGGCAGCAAACAGGAAGTGCCCCCCTCTGAGGGCAGCAAACAGGAAGTGCCCCCCTCTGAGGGCAGCAAACAGGAAGCCAGCTGAGTAGCACTTGAAGTGTTTGGCTCTATGGAACCTGATGTACTTTATGATTCTGTGTCTTCAAGGTCGAACGCACTGTGAGTCGCTTTGGTGTGTGTGTGTGTGTGTGTGTGTGTTACAGGTGTGTGTGTGTGTGTTACAGGTGTGTGTGTGTTACAGGTGTGTGTGTGTTACAGGTGTGTGTATTTCAGGTGTGTGTGTTACAGGTGTGTCTGTTACAGGTGTGTGTTACAGGTGTGTGTGTTACAGGTGTGTATTTCAGGTGTGTCTGTTACGGGTGTGTGTGTGTTACAGGTGTGTGTGTGTTACAGGTGTGTGTATTTCAGGTGTGTGTGTTACAGGTGTGTCTGTTACAGGTGTGTGTTACAGGTGTGTGTGTTACAGGTGTGTATTTCAGGTGTGTCTGTTACGGGTGTGTGTGTGTTACAGGTGTGTGTGTGTTACAGGTGTGTATTTCAGGTGTGTCTGTTACAGGGGTGTGTGTGTTACAGGTGTGTGTGTTACAGGTGTGTATTATAGGTGTGTCTGTTACAGGTGTGTCTGTTACAGGTGTGTGTGTTACAGGTGTGTGTGTGTTACAGGTGTGTGTGTGTTACAGGTGTGTGTGTTACAGGTGTGTGTGTGTTACAGGTGTGTGTGTGTTACAGGTGTGTGTGTGTTACAGGTGTGTGTTACAGGTGTGTGGTACAGGTGTGTGTGTTACAGGTGTGTGTGTTACAGGTGTGTGTGTTACAGGTGTGTGTGTGTTTTACAGGTGTGTGTGTGTTACAGGTGTGTGTGTGTTACAGGTGTGTCTGTTACAGGTGTGTGTGTGTGTTACAGGTGTGTGTATTACAGGTGTGTATTACAGGTGTGTCTGTTACAGGTGTGTCTGTTACAGGTGTGTCTGTTACAGGTGTGTGTGTTACAGGTGTGTGTGTGTTACAGGTGTGTGTGTGTTACAGGTGTGTGTGTTACAGGGTGTGTGTGTGTTACAGGTGTGTGTGTGTTACAGGTGTGTGTGTTACAGGTGTGTGTGTTACAGGTGTGTGTGTTACAGGTGTGTCTGTTACAGGTGTGTGTTACAGGTGTGTGTTGTTACAGGTGTGTATTTCAGGTGTGTCTGTTACGGGTGTGTGTGTGTTACAGGTGTGTGTGTTACAGGTGTGTATTTCAGGTGTGTCTGTTACAGGTGTGTGTGTGTTACAGGTGTGTGTGTTACAGGTGTGTATTATAGGTGTGTCTGTTACAGGTGTGTCTGTTACAGGTGTGTGTGTTACAGGTGTGTGTTACAGGTGTGTGTTACAGGTGTGTGGTACAGGTGTGTGGTACAGGTGTGTGTTACAGGTGTGTGGTACAGGTGTGTGGTACAGGTGTGTGTTACAGGTGTGTGGTACAGGTGTGTGTTTACAGAGGTGTGTGTTACAGGTGTGTGTTACAGGTGTGTGTGTGTTTTACAGGTGTGTGTGTGTTACAGGTGTGTGTGTGTTACAGGTGTGTCTGTTACAGGTGTGTGTGTGTGTTACAGGTGTGTGTATTACAGGTGTGTATTACAGGTGTGTCTGTTACAGGTGTGTCTGTTACAGGTGTGTGTGTTACAGGTGTGTGTGTGTGTTACAGGTGTGTGTGTGTGTGTGTGTTACAGGTGTGTGTGTGTGTGTGTCTGTTACAGGTGTGTGTGTGTGTGTTACAGGTGTGTGTGTGTGTTACAGGTGTGCCTGTTACAGGTGTGTGTGTGTTACAGGTGTGTGTGTTACAGGTGTGTGTATTACAGGTGTGTATTACAGGTGTGTCTGTTACAGGTGTGTGTGTGTGTGTGTGTGTATTACAGGTGTGTGTTACAGGTGTGTGTGTGTGTGTGTGTGTGTGTTACAGGTGTGTTGTTACCTTTGCACTCTCTCTTTAGCCTCTCTCTCTCCCTCCTGACAGCGCTGAAGCTCCGCCTCCACGCTCTGCTTCTCCTCTGAAGGAGCCTGCTGCACCTGAAGGGGCGGGGCTGAAGAGACGGGGTCTCCGGGCTGCGAGGCAGTGAAGGGGTCTTGAGGGCTGAGAGCATATAGATTACTTGTTATTACTTGGACTCTTTAAAGTAGAGACACTACATACTGATATACACCTGAACATCAGAGGAGGACTCTTTAAAGTAGAGACACTACATACTGATATACACCTGAACATCAGCAGGAGAGGACTCTTTAAAGTAGAGACACTACATACTGATATACACCTGAACATCAGCAGGAGAGGACTCTTTAAAGTAGAGACACTACATACTGATATACACCTGAACATCAGCAGGAGAGGACTCTTTAAAGTAGGACACTACATACTGATATACACCTGAACATCAGCAGGAGAGGGACTCTTTAAGTAGAGACACTACATACTGATATACACCTGAACATCAGCAGGAGAGGACTCTTTAAAGTAGAGACACTACATACTGAGATACACCTGAACATCAGCAGGAGAGGACTCTTTAAAGTAGAGACACTACATACTGATACTACACCTGAACATCAGCAGGAGAGGACTCTTTAAAGTAGAGACACTACATACTGATATACACTGAACATCAGCAGGAGAGGACTCTTTAAAGTAGAGACACTACATACTGATATACACCTGAACATCAGCAGGATGAGGACTCTTTAAAGTAGAGACACTACATACTGATAGAAACCTGAACATCAGCAGAGAGGACTCTTTAAAGGAGAGACACTACATACTGATATACACCTGAACATCAGCAGGAGAGGACTCTTTAAAGTAGAGACACTACATACTGATATACACCTGAACATCCAGCAGGAGAGGACTCTTTAAGTAAGGACACTACATACTGATACACACCTGAACATCAGCAGGAGAGGACTCTTTAAAGTAGAGACACTACATACTGATATAAACCTGAACATCAGCAGGAGAGGACTCTTTAAAGTAGAGACACTACATACTGATATACACCTGAACATCAGCAGGAGGAGGACGCTTTAAAGTAGAGACACTACATGCTGATATACACCTGAACATCAGCAGGAGAGGACTCTTTAAAGTAGAGACACTACATACTGATATACACCTGAACATCAGCAGGAGAGGACTCTTTAAAGTAGAGACACTACATACTGATATACACCTGAACATCAGCAGGAGAGGACTCTTTAAAGTAGAGACACTACATACTGATACACACCTGAACATCAGCAGGAGAGGACTCTTTAAAGTAGAGACACTACATACTGATATACACCTGAACATCAGCAGGAGAGGACTCTTTAAAGTAGAGACACTACATACTGATATACACCTGAACATCAGCAGGGGAGGACTCTTTAAAGTAGAGACACTACATACTGATATACACCTGAACATCAGCAGGAGAGGACTCTTTAAAGTAGAGACACTACATACTGATATACACCTGAACATCAGCAGGGGAGGACTCTTTAAAGTAGAGACACTACATACTGATACACACCTGAACATCAGCAGGAGAGGACTCTTTAAAGTAGAGACACTACATACTGATATACACCTGAACATCAGCAGGAGAGGACTCTTTAAAGTAGAGACACTACATACTGATATACACCTGAACATCAGCAGGGGAGGACTCTTTAAAGTAGAGACACTACATACTGATATACACCTGAACATCAGCAGGAGAGGACTCTTTAAAGTAGAGACACTACATACTGATATACACCTGAACATCAGCAGGAGAGGACTCTTTAAAGTAGAGACACTACATACTGATATACACCTGAACATCAGCAGGAGAGGACTCTTTAAAGTAGAGACACTACATACTGATATACACCTGAACATCAGCAGGAGAGGACTCTTTAAAGTAGAGACACTACATACTGATATACACCTGAACATCAGCAGGAGAGGACTCTTTAAAGTAGAGACACTACATACTGATATACACCTGAACATCAGAGGAGAGGACTCTTTAAAGTAGAGACACTACATACTGATATACACCTGAACATCAGCAGGAGAGGACTCTTTAAAGTAGAGACACTACATACTGATATACACCTGAACATCAGCAGGAGAGGACTCTTTAAAGTAGAGACACTACATACTGATATACACCTGAACATCAGCAGGAGAGGACTCTTTAAAGTAGAGACACTACATACTGATATACACCTGAACATCAGCAGGAGAGGACTCTTTAAAGTAGAGACACTACATACTGATATACACCTGAACATCAGCAGGAGAGGACTCTTTAAAGTAGAGACACTACATACTGATATACACCTGAACATCAGCAGGAGAGGACTCTTTAAAGTAGAGACACTACATGCTGATAGATGAGTTGTGCTGTCTGACATGCACAGATAGTTCTATGAAGTGAAAGATAAAAATCATTTCTGATCCGAGTTTAGATTTCCTCCAGAAAGCCCCCCCCCCCTGCAGGATCATCCTGCTGATGGATGGAGCATCACACTCTGCACAGCTGCATCAGAGCACTCACAGGATCTCCATCTGAAGATAGGAAGTATAAAGTGTGTGCCTCAACGATCTGATCCCACACACACACACACACACACACACACTGAAGTCACTCTCAGCGATATGCTGAGTGTTGAAACTACGGACACTCTCCTTGCTCTCCATTTGGTGTTGTTTTGGTTAATGATTTGAAATGATGAAATGTACGCATCGATGAAGGGAAGTTCCTCTGAGTCGTTTAGACGTTCGTCTTCCTCGCAGCAGAAGAAGTCTTTCTGTCCCACAGATGCAGGAAGGAGAGGTCTGCAGACTCAGAGCTTTTATTCTGTATGTCCTCTGGGTACATTAACACAATAATAATAGTCTATCAGAGAGACGTTATAAGGATCCACCGATCCAAAGTCAAACACAGTAAGGGATGAGTCTTTCTGTTCCACGACTTATCCACAGAAAACACGTATTCTTTCAAACGGTGTACACGACTCGTCTCCTCAAAACAAAACTACCAACTAACTACTAATACTAACTTCCAAACTGCAGAGTTTCGGAACTGCTTTGCAGGACGTGAAGAAACTGACACACCTAAACTCATTTTATCGTTGAGACGTTGAATTTGACCAAATATGGAGATGTTTCTCAGTCAGGCTTTATGATATCTTCTTCCCCATTACAGAAGAAGAGAGGAGAGAGAGATACAGAGAGAGAAACACAGAAGAGAGGAGAGAGATACAGAGAGAGAAACACAGAAGAAGAGAGGAGAGAGAGATACAGAGAGAGAAACACAGAAGAGAGGAGAGAGAGATACAGAGAGAGAAACACAGAAGAGAGGAGAGAGAGATACAGAGAGAGAAACACAGAAGAAGAGAGAGAGATACAGAGAGAGAAACACAGAAGAAGAGAGGAGAGAGAGATACAGAGAGAGAAACACAGAAGAAGAGAGGAGAGAGAGATACAGAGAGAGAAACACAGAAGAAGAGAGGAGAGAGATACAGAGAGAGAAACACAGAAGAGAGGAGAGAGAGATACAGAGAGAGAAACACAGAAGAAGAGAGGAGAGAGAGATACAGAGAGAGAAACACAGAAGAGAGGAGAGAGAGATACAGAGAGAGAAACACAGAAGAAGAGAGGAGAGAGAGATACAGAGAGAGAAACACAGAAGAAGAGAGGAGAGAGAGATACAGAGAGAGAAACACAGAAGAAGAGAGGAGAGAGAGATACAGAGAGAGAAACACAGAAGAGAGGAGAGAGAGATACAGAGAGAGAAACACAGAAGAAGAGAGGAGAGAGAGAGATACAGAGAGAGAAACACAGAAGAAGAGAGGAGAGAGAGATACAGAGAGAGAAACACAGAAGAAGAGAGGAGAGAGAGATACAGGGAGAGAAACACAGAAGAAGAGAGGAGAGAGATACAGAGAGAGAAACACAGAAGAAGAGAGGAGAGAGAGATACAGAGAGAGAAACACAGAAGAAGAGAGGAGAGAGAGATACAGAGAGAGAGAAACACAGAAGAAGAGAGGAGAGAGATACAGAGAGAGAAACACAGAAGAAGAGAGGAGAGAGAGATACAGGGAGAGAAACACAGAAGAAGAGAGGAGAGAGATACAGAGAGAGAAACACAGAAGAAGAGAGGAGAGAGATACAGAGAGAGAAACACAGAAGAAGAGAGGAGAGAGAGATACAGGGAGAGAAACACAGAAGAAGAGAGGAGAGAGAGATACAGAGAGAGAAAACACAGAAGAGAGGAGAGAGAGATACAGAGAGAGAAACACAGAAGAAGAGAGGAGAGAGAGATACAGAGAGAGAAACACAGAAGAAGAGACGAGAGAGAGATACAGAGAGAGAAACACAGAAGAAGAGAGGAGAGAGAGATACAGGGAGAGAAACACAGAAGAAGAGAGGAGAGAGAGATACAGAGAGAGAAACACAGAAGAAGAGACGAGAGAGAGATACAGAGAGAGAAACACAGAAGAAGAGAGGAGAGAGAGAGATACAGAGAGAGAAACACAGAAGAAGAGAGGAGAGAGATACAGAGAGAGAAACACAGAAGAAGAGAGGAGAGAGAGAGATACAGGGAGAGAAACACAGAAGAAGAGAGGAGAGAGATACAGAGAGAGAAACACAGAAGAAGAGACGAGAGAGAGATACAGAGAGAGAAACACAGAAGAGAGGAGAGAGAGATACAGGGAGAGAAACACAGAAGAAGAGAGGAGAGAGAACGGGAGAGACACAGGAGAGAGAAACACAGAAGAAGAGAGGAGAGAGAGAAACAGAGAGAGAAACACAGAAGAGAGGAGAGAGAGATACAGAGAGAGAAACACAGAAGAGAGGAGAGAGAGATACAGAGAGAGAAACACAGAAGAAGAGAGGAGAGAGAGATACAGAGAGAGAAACACAGAAGAAGAGAGGAGAGAGAGATACAGGGAGAGAAACACAGAAGAAGAGAGGAGAGAGATACAGAGAGAGAAACACAGAAGAGAGGAGAGAGAGATACAGAGAGAGAAACACAGAAGAAGAGACGAGAGAGAGATACAGAGAGAGAAACACAGAAGAGAGGAGAGAGAGATACAGAGAGAGAAACACAGAAGAGAGGAGAGAGAGATACAGAGAGAGAAACACAGAAGAGAGGAGAGAGAGATACAGAGAGAGAAACACAGAAGAAGAGAGGAGAGAGAGATACAGAGAGAGAAACACAGAAGAAGAGAGGAGAGAGAGATACAGAGAGAGAAACACAGAAGAAGAGAGGAGAGAGAGATACAGAGAGAGAAACACAGAAGAAGAGAGGAGAGAGAGATACAGGGAGAGAAACACAGAAGAAGAGAGGAGAGAGATACAGAGAGAGAAACACAGAAGAGAGGAGAGAGATATAGAGAGAGAAACACAGAAGAGAGGAGAGAGAGATACAGAGAGAGAAACACAGAAGAAGAGAGGAGAGAGAGACACAGGGAGAGAAACACAGAAGAAGAGAGGAGAGAGAGAAACAGAGAGAGAAACACAGAAGAGAGAGGAGAGAGAGATACAGAGAGAGAAACACAGAAGAAGAGAGGAGAGAGAGATACAGAGAGAGAAACACAGAAGAAGAGAGGAGAGAGAGATACAGGAGAGAGAAACACAGAAGAAGAGAGGAGAGAGATACAGAGAGAGAAACACAGAAGAGAGGAGAGAGAGATACAGAGAGAGAAACACAGAAGAGAGGAGAGAGAGATACAGAGAGAGAAACACAGAAGAAGAGAGGAGAGAGAGATACAGAGAGAGAAACACAGAAGAAGAGAGGAGAGAGAGATACAGAGAGAGAAACACAGAAGAAGAGAGGAGAGAGAGATACAGAGAGAGAAACACAGAAGAAGAGAGGAGAGAGAGATACAGGGAGAGAAACACAGAAGAAGAGAGGAGAGAGATACAGAGAGAGAAACACAGAAGAGAGGAGAGAGAGATACAGAGAGAGAAACACAGAAGAGAGGAGAGAGAGATACAGGGAGAGAAACACAGAAGAAGAGACGAGAGAGAGATACAGAGAGAGAAACACAGAAGAAGAGAGGAGAGAGAGATACAGGGAGAGAAACACAGAAGAAGAGAGGAGAGAGATATAGAGAGAGAAACACAGAAGAGAGGAGAGAGAGATACAGAGAGAGAAACACAGAAGAAGAGAGGAGAGAGATACAGAGAGAGAAACACAGAAGAGAGGAGAGAAGGATACAGAGAGAGAAACACAGGAAGAGAGGAGGAGAGAGATACAGGTGAGAAGAATCCACAAGAAGAAGAGAGGAGAGAGACGATACAGATACAGAGAAGAGAAACACAAAGAAGAGAGGAGAGAGAGGAGAGATACAGGGAGAGAAAACACAGAAGATGAGAGAGGAGAGAGAGATACAGAGAGTAGAATACACAGACAGAAGAAGAGAGGAGAGAGAGATACAGGGAGCGAAACACAGAGAAGCAGAGGAGAGAGGAGAGAGATACAGGGAGAGAGAACACAGAAGAAGAGAGGAGAGAGAGATACAGAGAGAGAAACACAGAAGAGAGGAGGAGAGAGATACAGAGAGAGAAACACAGAAGAGAGGAGAGAGAGATACAAGGGAGAGAAACACAGAAGAAGAGAGGAGAGAGAGATACAGAGAGAGAAACACAGAAGAAGAGAGGAGAGAGAGATACAGGGAGAGAAACACAGAAGAAGAGAGGAGAGAGATACAGAGAGAGAAACACAGAAGAGAGGAGAGAGAGATACAGGGAGAGAAACACAGAAGAGAGGAGAGAGAGATACAGAGAGAGAAACACAGAAGAGAGGAGAGAGAGATACAGAGAGAGAAACACAGAAGAGAGGAGAGAGAGATACAGAGAGAGAAACACAGAAGAGAGGAGAGAGAGATACAGAGAGAGACACACAGAAGAGAGGAGAGAGAGATACAGAGAGAGAAACACAGAAGAAGAGAGGAGAGAGAGATACAGAGAGAGAAACACAGAAGAGAGGAGAGAGAGATACAGAGAGAGAAACACAGAAGAGAGGAGAGAGAGATACAGAGAGAGAAACACAGAGAAGGAGGAGAGAGAGATACAGAGAGAGAAACACAGAAGAGAGGAGAGAGAGATACAGAGAGAGAAACACAGAAGAGAGGAGAGAGAGATACACAGAGAGAGAAACACAGAAGAAGAGAGGAGAGAGAGATACAGAGAGAGAAACACAGAAGAAGAGAGGAGAGAGAGATACAGAGAGAGAAACACAGAAGAGAGGAGAGAGAGATACAGAGAGAGAAACACAGAAGAGAGGAGAGAGAGATACAGGGAGAGAAACACAGAAGAAGAGAGGAGAGAGAGATACAGGGAGAGAGAAACACAGAAGAGAGGAGAGAGAGACAGAGAGAGAAACACAGAAGAGAGGAGAGAGAGATACAGGGAGAGAAACACAGAAGAAGAGAGGAGAGAGAGATACAGGGAGAGAAACACAGAAGAGAGGAGAGAGAGACAGGAGAGAGAGAAACACAGAAGAAGAGAGGAGAGAGAGATACAGAGAGAGAAACACAGAAGTGTTTCTGTAGTCAGTGTTTCTTTATGAAGCACCTTGAGATGACGTGGTTTTTAAAGTATGCTATATAAATCAAATGTATTATTATTCAAATGTAAACAAACACTGCTCGAACATATCTCATTGGTCAGAGAGCTGTGGGCTAATGCTGCCTTTTGCAACATCCTACTTGTGTGAGAGGCTTTTCCTGCTGCCATCAAACCCAAATACAAATACAGATCAGAGCATTGAGAAGGAACTGAGTCTCAAACCCAAACACAGATCAGAGCTGAGCATTGAGAAGGAACTGAGTCTCCAACCCAAACACAGATCAGAGCATTGAGAAGGAACTGAGTCTCAAACCCAAACACAGATCAGAGCTGAGCATTGAGAAGGAACTGAGTCTCCAACCCAAACACAGATCAGATCAGAGCATTGAGAAGGAACTGAGTCTCAAACCCAAACACAGATCAGAGCTGAGCATTGAGAAGGAACTGAGTCTTAAACCCAAACACAGATCAGAGCTGAGCATTGAGAAGGAACTGAGTCTCAAACCCAACAAAACACAAGGAACTGAGTCGATCAGATCAGAGCATTGAGAAGGAACTGAGTCTCAAACCCAAACACAGATCAGAGCTGAGCATTGAGAAGGAACTGAGTCTTAAACCCAAACACAGATCAGAGCTGAGCATTGAGAAGGAACTGAGTCTTAAACCCAAACACAGATCAGAGCTGAGCATTGAGAAGGAACTGAGTCTCAAACCCAAACACAGATCAGAGCTGAGCATTGAGAAGGAACTGAGTCTCAAACCCAAACACAGATCAGAGCCTAGCATTGAGAAGGAACTGAGTCTCAAACCCAAACACAGATCAGAGCTGAGCATTGAGAAGGAACTGAGTCTCAAACCCAAACACAGATCAGATCAGAGCATTGAGAAGGAACTGAGTCTCAAACCCAAACACAGATCAGAGCTGAGCATTGAGAAGGAACTGAGTCTCAAACCCAAACACAGATCAGATCAGAGCATTGAGAAGGAACTGAGTCTCAAACCCAAACACAGATCAGATCAGAGCATTGAGAAGGAACTGAGTCTCAAACCCAAACACAGATCAGAGCTGAGCATTGAGAAGGAACTGAGTCTTAAACCCAAACACAGATCAGAGCTGAGCATTGAGAAGGAACTGAGTCTCAAACCCAAACACAGATCAGAGCTGAGCATTGAGAAGGAACTGAGTCTCAAACCCAAACACAGATCAGAGCTGAGCATTGAGAAGGAACTGAGTCTCAAACCCAAACACAGATCAGAGCTGAGCATTGAGAAGGAACTGAGTCTCTAAACCCAAACACAGATCAGAGCTGAGCATTGAGAAGGAACTGAGTCTCAAACCCAAACACAGATCAGAGCATTGAGAAGGAACTGAGTCTCAAACCCAAACACAGATCAGAGCTGAGCATTGAGAAGGAACTGAGTCTCAAACCCAAACACAGATCAGAGCTGAGCATTGAGAAGGAACTGAGTCTCAAACCCAAACACAGATCAGAGCATTGAGAAGGAACTGAGTCTCAAACCCAAACACAGATCAGAGCTGAGCATTGAGAAGGAACTGAGTCTCAAACCCAAACACAGATCAGAGCTGAGCATTGAGAAGGAACTGAGTCTCAAACCCAAACACAGATCAGAGCTGAGCATTGAGAAGGAACTGAGTCTCCAAACAACAGCCCGCTTTGAGAAGACCTGCGAGGGACAGCAAGCACGCAAGTCACTGATAGGCTAGTGTGGAATAGGAAGGGTAGAGTGATCGTTTGCAACCTGCAGTAGAAATAATAGTTCATTAATATATTTTCCTTAAAGACATTTGAATTTAAAAATCTGCTACTCGGGGAAGAAGGCCAACCAGTTTCAATTAGGCCAAATGAATTCACAGTATCTATGACAACCACTTTAGTTCAATCCATAATAACATATACAATGATAGTTGGATCTTTGTATCTTCTTATTATCAGCAGAGAATTAATCCTACCCATATAGATGGGAACCGGGTGGGGGGGGGTCCCGGAAATATTTCCAATACCCAAGGGGGTCCGACTGAAAAAGTTTGGGAACCACTGCTCTCGCGTTATGTGACCTCATTGTGCTCACATGTGATTGGTTCGCAGCAGCTGTAGCTCCGCCTCCAGCCGACGTTTGTCGTCCAGTGCTCCGCCCCCTGCCCTCAGCCGCTCCGTCTGATTGGACAAAAAACATAAACAAATGTAACTTCACATGCACATTTACATATTTGATGATGACGATGATGATGATGATCTGTGTGTTCCTGCATCGAGAGCCCTCGTGTCGATCCGGTGTTTACTTAGTGTCAACACTTCATAACGAGCCTTTCAATTAACCAGATCACAGGCTCCAGGTGCATTGTGGGAGAGAGACAAACAACTCAGTGGAGAAGAAGTCTACTCTTTGTAGTCATGGTGTGTCTCTTTGTAGTTTGGTGTGTCTCTTTGTAGTTTGGTGTGTCTTTGGTGTGTCTCCTTGTAGTTTGGTGTGTCTCTTTGTAGTTTGGTGTGTCTTTGGTGTGTCTCTTTGTAGTTTGGTGTGTCTTTGGTGTGTCTCCTTGTAGTTTGGTGTGTCTTTGGTGTGTCTCTTTGTAGTTTGGTGTGTCTTTGGTGTGTCTCCTTGTAGTTTGGTGTGTCTTTGGTGTGTCTCTTGTAGTTTGGTGTGTCTTTGATGTGTCTCCTTGTAGTTTGGTGTGTCTTTGGTGTGTCTCTTTGTAGTTTGGTGTGTCTTTGGTGTGTCTCCTTGTAGTTTGGTGTGTCTTTGATGTGTCTCTTTGTAGTTTGGTGTGTCTTTGATGTGTCTCTTTGTAGTTTGGTGTGTCTTTGGTGTGTCTCCTTGTAGTTTGGTGTGTCTTTGGTGTGTCTCTTTGTAGTTTGGGTGTGTCTCTTGTAGTTTGGTTGTGTCTTTGGTGTGTCTCTTTGTAGTTTTGTGTCTCTGTAGTTTTGTCTCTTTGTAGTTTTGTGTCTCTTTGTAGTTTTGTGTCTCTTTGTAGTTTTGGTGTGTCTTTGGGTGTGTCTCTTTGTAGTTTGGTGTGTCTCTTTGTAGTTTGGTGTGTCTTTGGTGTGTCTCTTTGTAGTTTGGTGTGTCTTTGGTGTGTCTCTTTGTAGTTTGGTGTGTCTCTTTGTAGTTTGGTGTGTCTTTGGTGTGTCTCTTTGTAGTTTGGTGTGTCTCTTTGTAGTTTGGTGTGTCTTTGGTATGTCTCTTTGTAGTTTGGTGTGTCTCTTTGTAGTTTGGTGTGTCTCTTTGTAGTTTGGTGTGTCTTTGGTGTGTCTCTTTGTAGTTTGGTGTGTCTCTTTGTAGTTTGGTGTGTCTTTGGTGTGTCTCTTTGTAGTTTGGTGTGTCTTTGGTGTGTCTCTTTGTAGTTTGGTGTGTCTCTTTGTAGTTTGGTGTGTCTTTGGTGTGTCTCTTTGTAGTTTGGTATGTCTCTTTGTAGTTTGGTGTGTCTCTTTGTAGTTTGGTGTGTCTCCTTGTAGTTCCTTTGAGTCTCTTAGCAGTTTTACCGTCTCTCTGTAGTTCTTGTAGTGGTTTATTCGTCACAGAGCAGGACGGAGGACAGAGGTCGGCTCCATCAGAGATTCAGACCCCCCATCTTTATGCTAATGAGCCTATGTGGTTTAAAGAGGGACATCAAAGTGTCTCTGAGTCAATATGTGTCCTTTCTCCAGCTGCTTCAAAAGATTATTAATCAGAATCATCAGAATAATTTCAGAGACCTTTAGAGGTCGAGGGGGGGGGGACCTGGACACTTACCATGTGGGGGGGGGGGGGTAAATGAGAGGAATCTGCTCTGACCTTTCACATGAGGTCAGGGCAGGTCCCCCCCCCTCCCCTCGACCTATTGAAGCTCCCTGTTTGAAGCTCCTCTAAATCAGTCTCTACATGAAAAACATACGTGCATTGTTTTTCCGTGCACTGTTTTTCCATGCACTGTTTTTCCGTGCACTGTTTTTCCATGCACTGTTTTTCCGTGCACTGTTTTTCCGTGCACTGTTTTTCACAAAGATTAGAGGCAATTGTTCTGGGTTATATTTGAGGGTCCAAAGCTTTGTTTCAAAGTTCTGGTTGTTGTTCTAGCTCTGGTTCTGGTTGTGGTTCTATCTCTGGTTCTGGTTCTAGCTCTGATTCTGGTTGTGGTGTCTTGGCGTCTCCTCTGTGTGGAACAGCTGCTGAGTTTCTGTCGGAAATGAAAAGTCTCTCGGTTCTCTAATCCCCCCCGAGCCCTCCGACTAATTAACAGACTCCAGAGAGAGAGAGAGAGCTACATTAATAACAGAATCTAATTTATCACAGACGGATCAGAACCCAAAAAGCTCAGAAACAGAGAGAGACGGATCAGAACCACAGAGGCTGCACAGGAACCACTGGAAATAAATGTATTAGTAACTGATAGAACACACACACACACACACACACACACACACACACACACACACACACACACACACACACACACTTTGAATAACAAGTTGTTGGCAAACAATCCGCCGTCTCCGGGGCAGGTTGTCATGACAACAGAGCAGACATCCCATCACCACCATTCAACATGGAGGGCAGCAGTTAATATGCAAGAGTGTGTGTGTGTGTGTGTGTGTGTGGTCACCTCGCTCGCCCTCCTCTCTCTCTCCTGCATCACTTCCTGTTCCAGACGTTTACACTGCAGAGAAACACGATCAAAGATCAGCTGATTACTGTTGTTGTTGTTTCTACCGTGATCGTTCAGTCACAGCCGCACACACTGGAACTGGTTAATACACTCTATAAACATATAACATTGATAAAGGAACAGCATGTTCATAGACAGTGACCTATCAGGTGCGTGCGGGGGGGTATTGAGTGTCAGTAATCTGCCCGGCGACAGGCAGCAATAACCTGGAATGCTGGATATTAACCCAATAAAGCAGCAGCTGGGGTATCACACCCCCCACGCTCCAATATTTCCCAGAAGCCTCGGCGGTGGCGGTGGGATAATCCCTGAGAGATGAGAGGTGGGGGGTGGGGGGTAGTCCTCCAGAGTAAGGAGGGGGGGGTGTTAAAGATGGAGGGGGGGGGGGGGGGGTCCTCCAGAGTGAGGGTCTCTTCTTCTTCTTCTTCTCCTGCAGGATTACTGCTCAACACCCAGCTTTAAGGTGTTACCGGGGGGGTAATGGAGGGTAATACTACTGCTGATACAGAGAGTACTGCAACTACTGTGAGGTACAAGTACTGCAACTACTGTGAGGTACAAGTACTGCAACTACTGTGAGGTACAAGAACTGCACCTACTGTGAGGTACAAGAACTGCACCTACTGTGAGGTACAAGTACTGCACCTACTGTGAGGTACAAGTACTGCAACTACTGTGAGGTACAAGTACTGCACCTACTGTGAGGTACAAGTACTGCACCTACTGTGAGGTACAAGTACTGCACCTACTGTGAGGTACAAGTACTGCACCTACTGTGAGGTACAAGTACTGCACCTACTGTGAGGTACAAGAACTGCAACTACTGTGAGGTACAAGTACTGCACCTACTGTGAGGTACAAGTACTGCACCTACTGTGAGGTACAAGTACTGCACCTACTGTGAGGTACAAGAACTGCACCTACTGTGACGGTACAAGAACTGCAACTACTGTGAGGTACAAGTACTGCACCTACTGTGAGGTACAAGTACTGAAACTACTGTGAGGTACAAGTACTGCACCTACTGTGAGGTACAAGTACTGCACCTACTGTGAGGTACAAGAACTGCAACTACTGTGAGGTACAAGTAACTGCAACTACTGTGAGGTACAAGTACTGCACCTACTGTGAGGTACAAGTACTGCAACTACTGTGAGGTACAAGTACTTGCAACTACTGTGAGGTACAAGTACTGCACCTACTGTGAGGTACAAGTACTGCAACTACTGTGAGGTACAAGTACTGCACCTACTGTGAGGTACAAGAACTGCACCGACTGTGAGGTACAAGTACTGCAACTACTGTGAGGTACAAGAACTGCAACTACTGTGAGGTACAAGTACTGCAACTACTGTGAGGTACAAGAACTGCACCTACTGTGAGGTACAAGAACTGCACCTACTGTGAGGTACAAGTACTGCACCTACTGTGAGGTACAAGTACTGCAACTACTGTGAGGTACAAGTACTGCACCTACTGTGAGGTACAAGTACTGCACCTACTGTGAGGTACAAGTACTGCACCTACTGTGAGGTACAAGTACTGCACCTACTGTGAGGTACAAGAACTGCACCTACTGTGAGGTACAAGAACTGCAACTACTGTGAGGTACAAGTACTGCACCTACTGTGAGGTACAAGTACTGAAACTACTGTGAGGTACAAGTACTGCACCTACTGTGAGGTACAAGTACTGCACCTACTGTGAGGTACAAGAACTGCAACTACTGTGAGGTACAAGTACTGCAACTACTGTGAGGTACAAGTACTGCACCTACTGTGAGGTACAAGTACTGCAACTACTGTGAGGTACAAGTACTGCAACTACTGTGAGGTACAAGTACTGCACCTACTGTGAGGTACAAGTACTGCAACTACTGTGAGGTACAAGTACTGCACCTACTGTGAGGTACAAGAACTGCACCGACTGTGAGGTACAAGTACTGCAACTACTGTGAGGTACAAGAACTGCAACTACTGTGAGGTACAAGTACTGCAACTACTGTGAGGTACAAGAACTGCACCTACTGTGAGGTACAAGAACTGCACCTACTGTGAGGTACAAGTACTGCACCTACTGTGAGGTACAAGTACTGCAACTACTGTGAGGTACAAGTACTGCACCTACTGTGAGGTACAAGTACTGCAACTACTGTGAGGTACAAGAACAGCACCTACTGTGAGGTACAAGTACTGCACCTACTGTGAGGTACAAGTACTGCACCTACTGTGAGGTACAAGTACTGCACCTACTGTGAGGTACAAGTACTGCAACTACTGTGAGGTACAAGAACTGCACCTACTGTGAGGTACAAGTACTGCAACTACTGTGAGGTACAAGTACTGCACCTACTGTGAGGTACAAGTACTGCACCTACTGTGAGGTACAAGTACTGCAACTACTGTGAGGTACAAGTACTGCAACTACTGTGAGGTACAAGTACTGCAACTACTGTGAGGTACAAGTACTGCAACTACTGTGAGGTACAAGTACTGCAACTACTGTGAGGTACAAGTACTGCAACTACTGTGAGGTACAAGAACTGCACCTACTGTGAGGTACAAGAACTGCAACTACTGTGAGGTACAAGAACTGCACCTACTGTGAGGTACAAGTACTGCAACTACTGTGAGGTACAAGTACTGCAACTACTGTGAGGTACAAGTACTGCAACTACTGTGAAGTACAAGTACTGCACCTACTGTGAGGTACAAGTACTGCACCTACTGTGAGGTACAAGAACTGCACCTACTGTGAGGTACAAGAACTGCACCTACTGTGAGGTACAAGTACTGCAACTACTGTGAGGTACAAGTACTGCACCTACTGTGAGGTACAAGAACTGCACCTACTGTGAGGTACAAGACTGCCACCTACGTGAGGTACAAGTACTGCAACTACTGTGAGGTACAAGTACTGCACTACTGTGAGGTACAAGAAACTGCAACTACTGTGAGGTACAAGTACTGCACCTACTGTGAGGTACAAGAACTGCACCTACTGTGAGGTACAATGCTGCAACTACTGTGAGGTACAAGTACTGAACTACTGTGAGGTACAAGTACTGCACCTAGTGAGGTACAAGAACTGCACTACTGTGAGGTACAAGAACTGCACCTACTGTGAGGTACAAGAACTGCACCTACTGTGAGGTACAAGTACTGCAACTACTGTGAGGTACAAGTACTGCACCTACTGTGAGGTACAAGAACTGCACCTACTGTGAGGTACAAGTACTGCACCTACTGTGAGGTACAAGTACTGCAACTACTGTGAGGTACAAGTACTGCAACTACTGTGAGGTACAAGAACTGCAACTACTGTGAGGTACAAGTACTGCACCTACTGTGAGGTACAAGACTGCACTACTGTGAGGTACAAGTACTGCAACTACTGTGAGGTACAAGTACTGCAACTACTGTGAGGTACAAGTACTGCACCTACTGTGAGGTACAAGTACTGCAACTACTGTGAGGTACAAAACTGCAACTACTGTGAGGTACAAGTACTGCAACTACTGTGAGGTACAAGTACTGCCCTACTGTGAGGTACAAGTACTGCAACTACTGTGAGGTAAGTACTGCACCCTACTGTGAGGTACAAGAACTGCACCTACTGTGAGGTACAAGAACTGCACCTACTGTGAGGTACAAGAACTGCACCTACTGTGAGGTACAAGTACTGCACCTACTGTGAGGTACAAGTACTGCACCTACTGTGAGGTACAAGAACTGCACCTACTGTGAGGTACAAGTACTGCAACTACTGTGAGGTACAAGAACTGCACCTACTGTGAGGTACAAGTACTGCACCTACTGTGAGGTACAAGAACTGCACCTACTGTGAGGTACAAGTACTGCAACTACTGTGAGGTACAAGAACTGCACCTACTGTGAGGTACAAGTACTGCAACTACTGTGAGGTACAAGTACTGCAACTACTGTGAGGTACAAGTACTGCAACTACTGTGAGGTACAAGTACTGCAACTACTGTGAGGTATAAGTACTGCAACTACTGTGAGGTACAAGTACTGCAACTACTGTGAGGTACAAGTACTGCAACTACTGTGAGGTACAAGTACTGCAACTACTCTGAGATACAAGTACTGCAACTACTGTGAGGTACAATAACTGCACCTACTGTGAGGTACAAGTACTGCAACTACTGCTGATACAGAGAGTACTGCAACTACTCTGAGGTACAAGTACTGCAACTACTGTGAGGTACAAGTACTGCAACTACTGCTGATACAGAGAGTACTGCAACTACTCTGAGAGTACAAGTACTACTGCAACTACTGTGAGGTACAAGTACTGCAACTACTGTGAGTACAAGTACTGCAACTACTGTGAGGTACAAGTACTGCAACTACTGAGATACAAGTACTGCAACTACTGTGAGGTACAAGTACTGCAACTACTGTGAGGTACAAGTACTGCAACTACTGTGAGGTACAAGTACTGCAACTACTGTGAGGTACAAGTACTGTAACTACTCTGAGATACAAGTACTGCAACTACTGTGAGGTACAAGTACTGCAACTACTGTGAGGTACAAGTACTGCAACTACTGCTGATACAGAGAGTACTGCAACTACTCTGAGGTACAAGTACTGCAACTACTGCTGATACAGAGAGTACTGCAACTACTCTGAGGTACAAGTACTGCAACTACTGTGAGGTACAAGTACTGCAACTACTGTGAGGTACAAGTACTGCAACTACTGTGAGGTACAAGTACTGCAACTACTGCTGATACAGAGTGTACTGCAACTACTCTGAGATACAAGTACTGCAACTACTGTGAGGTACAAGTACTGCAACTACTGTGAGGTACAAGTACTGCAACTACTGT